>PVJH01011559.1:0-68288 GCA_004026705.1 Nesogale talazaci | reverse complement strand
TTGTTGTTGTTGTTATTTGTTTTGGGGGGCATCACTGCCTTCTGTTGGGGTGGGAGGCCCAGCCTTGCTCCTGGAGAGCTGCTGCTGGATTTGAACTGCCAAGCCAGTGGGCCGCAGTCCCGCACTCAACCACGATGCCACCGGGGCTCAGCCCCCTCAATGAGTTTTTGCCACACAAAAAGCATCTGTTAGACTGATCACTGGCTTCTTTGGTGCTTGTTATAGAATGATGACATATTGTAAGTGGTCTGAATGAGTTACTTTTTCAGCACCAAATTTCATGAAATCAACTATTAAGTTTCTCAAATCTCATCTCATGTACCAAAACCATAAGATCTCCAGTCAGTGTTTATTGGTGCATGTGTGCGTGTGTTTAAATTGGATCTGGTGTTTTCATCACTAGATCCTCAAGATTTAATATGAATATGGGACTTATGGGACACAACTGAGAGTTTCTGCATTTATCTCTTTCTCTTTACCAGACCCTGGGACTCCCCTTATTGTTTGTGGGTTTTTTTTTTTTTTTTGGCTTTGGAATACAAAACTTTTTAAAAAGCAAGAATAGTGATAGATGAGAGGCTTTGTTAAGAATGATCCCTGTAAAAGTCTCTGCTGCTTCAGATAATGACGAACCCTTTCACCCCAACTCTGGATTTCCTAAAGTATCCTTATTTATTGTGTTAGTCTGGGTAGACTAGAGAAACAAATCCAGGGAGACTCATGTGTGTATAAGAGAGAGCTTTATATCAAAAAGCAGTTAAATATTGAGAAAACATCCCAGCCCAGTCCATATCAAGTCCAGTATTAGCCCAAGTGGCTGATACCAAGCTATAAAGGCCTCTTCAGACTCATGAAACACATGCAATAATGCCGAATACAGAAAGATCACAGGTCAGTGGGTGGGAAGTCTTGTGGAACCAGTGGTGTTGCAAGCATCTCAGCCCTAGGAAGGGTCTCCATGTGGCTTCTCCAGCTCCAGGCACTAGTGTAGTTCCATGTGTCTTGTCAGTTGAGCGTCTCCTTAGTGCCTGCAAAGGAAATCATTGAGCTGTGATCTGATTGACAGGCTCCACTCCACCCCTTCACTCTTAATCCTCAAATTGACACCAGATTATATAGCTTCCACACTTATATACATCAACTAGCTGAGACCATCTTGTTAGTAGTTTACTTACGAAGTACCTACTTTTATATCTTAAGATTTTAGCCTAAATTCTTTCTCTAGTCTGGCTAGGACATCTAAAATCTCTCCACCCTCTAGTATACAGCCTAAACGAGTGCAAAAGCATTTTATTATTTCATTTTCTTAAACTATGCTGCAAGGATTGTGCGTCTACTCTATTCGTGCAAATGGCCATGCTGATATGTAAAGAATAGTAGTGTTTTTAAACAAGAATATTATCATTACTGGGAGGGTCTTTTTAAAAAAGTATTTTATTCAGGAATTTGATTGATCATTACCAAGCTATATTCCTGTCACTTAGGTTTGGGTGGCTCTACCACTAGTGTATCAACTGGAATCATTTCCTCTCCATAGAGCTCAGTTGTTTCTTTCTGAAGGGTGACAAGAAAGAGCTCTGAGCGCACAGTGATGCAAGAATGTCGGGATTAGGAGACCTCCCGTTGTGGCACAGAGCATGCCCAGCCAGCAGAGGGCACAGCCTTCCATGGCCTACAGGCTGCAGTATAGCACGCTCTTCTTCACATGCCACCTTGTGTCTTGACGAAGTCCTCACAAACATGTGCAAAGCAATCTCAAGGAGACATGCGCATGCTGGTAAACTGGTTCTCCAGAAGTTGGAGACTTACCAGATGGGAGAGGGAGAAGCCTAAGCTGACAGTGTTTCCTGGGACTATCCTTACCACCAATTTCATGGTGCCATTTTGACGCCGCTGAACAAGAAGTTGGGAAGAGATGAGCAGGGGCAGCACTTCTCGAACTCACTGAGCTGCTCAAGTGCAGCGTGTGTGTCTGAAGGACCAGGCCAGCGCCAGACCTCCAACATCTCCCCTGCTTCTTCCCCACACCCCACACCCACACCCCAGTGCTGTTCCTGAGAACACACCCCCGTGGACGTTCTACAGGAGGCTCTTGATTGAGTCCCACTGTCTGTTTCCCAGGAACTCTGGCCCAAGTTAAGCTCATTATTAAAAATGTAGAAAGTAAAAGCCCTATGTTAAAGTCATTAACTAATGAGATCAACCATTACCGCCACTTGGTTTCCTAATGAATCACAGAATTTACCTTGATAAGATGATAAATGGGCTATGCCAAGGTCTTTCTGTTTTGTTGCTGGTTCTAATCTAAATCCTTTATCACAAGCTGACCACACGCCAGCCAGAATCTAATGTGGTCACCGAGAGTCACGTCGCAAACATCTGTGACAAAGCAAAGAGGGCGATAGGAAAACGAGGACAATGTAAACTGTACGCTATTTTCTGATTCATCTTATCACGTGCCATCAGGTGATGAAAATAGTTCCATAGCGAGCCCCTTCCTGCATGTTGCCAACTAAGATGAATGGATGCCTAAGTTCTCAGTGACTCTCTCAGAATTCCTTTTTGCCAGATGGATGAAAAGGGAAGGAGGGAAATGTGAGAGATTAATGTCCTGGAATGGCTATAATGCTCAAGCCTGGCGAAATTGTAACTTAGATTAACATGTGGGAGACAAATCTTGAGTCTGCATCCCCAGAAAAACACAACAATTTATATAGTCAATTTTCAATTATCTGTCCTAGGAGGAATAAAAATAATGGCAATTATCCAAAAGGGCAGATAATGAACAAATTAATTTCTGTTTGACTTTGAAATAGCGTCCTGTGTTCTCAAACCAGCATGTGAGAGTGGGTGCATTTTATCTTCTGGAATTCTGCAAGGCCTCGAACCGAAATTCTCCTTTAGAAAGCAGATTGAAGAAAGTGGCTGACGTTATTCATCTTGTATGATTCAAGATGTTCTTACTTTCTGTTTTATTGCTGCAAATAAATGCCATCATCTCAGAATGATAATGTTCTGTTCATTCTAAGAAGAAGAAGAAAATCATATGTATATGTTTGCTAGCTTATATATTACCAGAATTGATCATTGAATACTCGGGTTGAAAGAACACCCTGCCCTTGCTTGGTTACACTTGTTTTTTCTTCTCTCCTTCCCGCGCCCCCCCCCCTTATCAAAGAAACTAATCAGAATTGGTGCTCAAAATAAGGAGTCATGTCTAAGTAGATTTGAGATAGATATTGCCTCTGTAATGTGAACAGGTTATCCTGGGAGACTGAATGGGCTCTGTCTCTGTTTTCCATGTGGGTTTTCCCTGACTTTGGTGATTTGTCATTCAGTAAATACTGTGATATGGGTGAGAGAACCAGGCTGAGAGTCTGAATCACACATACTGCTCCTTCCCTTCCCTGGCCTTTACTCAATTCAGTACTGTTTCTATGAGTGGCATCAGAGGATTTGGTAAATATTTATGTTTCATCCCACTCTCTTTATTTATAGAAAATTCTGCAAAAGCAAGAATTAAAATACACACACACACACAAAGGTAGAATCTTCCAGGTGTTACTTCCCCAATGTCAACATTGCTGTGTAATCAATGCCAACTGATAGTCACACTCCAGGAGAGCAGAGAACTACCCTGCAGGGTAGTCAGAGCTCTAAGTCTTTCTGGAGGCAGACTGCCATATCTTTTTCCTGAGGAGCAGCTGGTGGCCTTGAACTATTGACCTACTGGTTAACAGCTAGGCATTTAACCCCTGGGTCTTCAGGGCTTCTTTAATACCCAGCACATCTTCAATACAGTTCAATATAATCTAGTTCTGTGGAAATTTATTCATAAAGAATAAGCAAATTGTTCATTGAGAACCATAGTATTTTTATGGGCTACATGGGCCCAACATCCTCTCTTGTCTTCTTCTTAGTCATGCAGCATGTTCTTTTAAAGGAAAGGTACATTTTTACATACAGAAGAAGATATTTAAGTATCACAGTGCTCTTGAATACTTGCTTTAAGATTCCTTTGCTAGGTAGAAAGAAAATGTTTTGAGAATGATGATGGCAGCATATGCACAAATGTGCTTGACACAGTAGATGTATGTATGGATTGTGATAAGAGGTGTATTAGCTGCCCGATAAACTGATTTAAAAAAATAAAAATATTCCTCTGCTATTTGACTGGATAGGTGTTTGACATTTAGCCAAACCTTGCTTTTCCTTTAACTACGTGAAGATCAGTTGAACATTGACAAGGCACTGGGCAGGTGGGTTAAGCACATGGGTAGCCCAAGAGGATGTTGGCTCATCCTGGCTCCCTGCTTGGTACGATAGTAACATTGGACAGGAGAAATCATGGATGGTTTTTTGTTTTGTTTTGCTTCTTCACTATGAATTGGGAAGTGTTGAAAACATGGCTAAGAAGATGGTGGTGATGTTACATAAATGTTTTTATAAATGCAACTGAACTGATGCTGACTCATAAAGACCCCATAGGATAGAGTAGGCATGCCCCCCATAGAGTTCCCAAAGCGATAAATCCTGATAGAAGCAGTTTGCCACATCCTCTTCCCACAAAACATCGACTGGGTTTGAACTGCCAACCTTTCCGTTAGCAGCATAGTGCTTGGCTGTTTCACCACCAGGGCTCCTTGATTACAGTTCAGCTTGTATCAATAATGAATGTATGGCTAACATACAATAAATGTAGGGGATAGTTGTAGTTTGCAATCCTAGCAACACCTTATACAAGCATGACTTCTAAGCACCATCTCATAGAAACAGAGCAGCCCTTCCACAGGTAGGGCAAGCAGCCTTGGATCCAGTCGTGCTCACTCCTACCGCTGCCCAGACTCCCTGCCAGCACCCTTCACACCTAGCCATGGCACTGAAACACCATCCCAAACCCATGCCTATGATCAGAGGATGATTTCAGATGAACTATGACACTCTAGTCACTCAACTCTACCCAGGACTGGCTTGTCATAATAGAAAGAATGAAAATAGAGTCAGCTGTCTTTATAAAGTTTTGTGTAAATATAGCTTGAGCCTGTAAATCATCAACAGAAGGCAGTGTCTGGTTGGCCTCCTAAGATCCTTTCAATTCATTGGCACAGACCTGATGAGATTCAACCAGTCAGAGGAGGGTCGTAAATTAAAGGGAAGGCAATCAGGCCCTGAAGCCCCAGCTCTGCCACTAGTGAGGGGCTTGAATGCCCTTGCCCAAGAAGCTTCCCTCTCAGACCTCTTACCATTACTTGGAAAATGCATTGCATTCAATCGTCCATAAATTCTGATCACCCATGAGTTAACTCCAACCCCCAGGGAGACTTTGGTTTTAGCTTTGTTTGAACTGCAGCAAGTTTTTGTTTTGTTTTTAATTAGGTGTTAAAACTTGAGAGCTGTGCTCGCTTCGGCGGCACATATACTAAAATTTGAGACCTAAGAGGTTTCCCAAAAAATTATCTGGGAAACGCTCCTGTTGTTGTCTGCCCTTCAAAACTGTGGCTTTAGCAAGCCCATTTCTCATATGGCAAAATGAAAACCAGCAGCTAACCAGGAGCAGACGCTGCCTGCTTCAAATGCAACATCTGCTCCCCAGTTTCCCACACTCCCTACCATTCCCTACTGTCTCATAGCAGCTCCCTCATTTACTCCATGTGGCAGGTCTTGTAGCCATCTGTGGTTGCAATTTCAGGACCAGCTCTAACCCTCATTCATTCATTGATCCTTTTTTTTTTTCTTCATTTAAACAACCTCTCTGTCATGGTTACCTAGGGGTCAATCCATGTAATGACCTTATAATCTATAAAGAATAAATCATCTGGGATTTGCTTGTTTGTTTGTTTGTTTGTTTGTTTGTCATTTCCAGATCCAGTTCATTTCCATGCTTTTTGACATTTTCTCTCTTCTTGCTCTTTCTTTAGGATTCTGACATTTGGGGAGCAGCAGCCTCTCCTTGCAGGGCCTACTGCAAATCTCCCCACAGGGGAATGGAGACCACGTTTGGTGCTCTGCACGTCTGGTAAGAAGAGTGAGAACAAGGCATGCTCGGTCCAACTGGTAAGGAAAAAAAGGCTCAATGACATGGGACCTCACTGGGGAAAATAACAGGAGCTCTACACAGTCAGAGGTCTCTCAAGTTCAACATCTAAGGACTAATGAGTAGAGATCCAACTTCAGGTTGATAAAAATTGTGGATATTTTATTAATGAGTTTACCTGTTAAACTATCTCAATATCCTTGCCACAAAAGCCTGGTTCCCCAATGGCACAGAGGAGGGAAAATCCCAACATTAATAGCTTACATAAAAATGTCCTTTCGATTTTGTTTTTTTCAGTTCCTATTTACAAGTGTCTATGAAAACTTTGACTGATTTTAATGGTGAGCTCTTTAAGATGAAATGTTCGGATACTCAAGATGTGCCTTAGGTGACTTGAGACAATGCCTATTTAAAATCCATTTCTCTAAGGCCATAACTAATTGATTCTTGAATCTTCTTGACTGAAATAACCCTGTCCCACAGGCAATTGTGCTTCAATAATTTCCTACTTCAGTCAAAAATAACAGTACTTTAATAGAGAAAATGATGATGCATCCTTTTATGAAATTGTCTATGGTATCATGGATAGTATTTAGACTGCATTTAAACTGATAAAGAGCAGAAGACAAGGATTCAGAACCTTCCTCTGTATGCTAACATTCTCCCTTAAATAAATAAAGAGGTTGCAGCTTTCCTGGTGGGTGGCTTCAGAAACAGAAGCAATGCGCTACAAGAGGACCCAGGAATGCTACTCCTCCAGTGTGGAGAATAGATCCCTTCTCTCCGAGGACCTTTCTAGATCCATATGTAGCTCGGGCAAACACAGATGTGCAGCTCCTGGTGGATAGGACTGTAGGGCAGACCTTAGCTAATTCCCTGAGACCTAATTTGCCAAAAAGAAAATGGAACCGAATTCCAGTGTATCAAATTCCTTTCTCCTTGCCATTACTTATAAAGTTTACAGCAATTTGCACTGGATGTCTCGGTCTAAATCACTGTGGGGAGTTTCCATGAGGTTTTATTTTATGGTTTTTCCATTGGCTTCATGTCACCTTCTGAAGAAATGGTCCATTTCACCGAACCTCCTGCTGTTGTGCTGGAGTGAGTTTGGTCAGTGAGAGAGCGTCTCAGAAAAGGGAAGACAGAGAGGAGCTGGCACCCCACCAAGGAGGGGCAAGAGGTCCCAGCCATAGAGATTTTCCACATTCTACAGAGATCTAGCCCATCTTCACATCAAGTAGGCATATGGCCCAGAGAACTACGGTTGTCTGTTGACAGGCTCCTTCCTCTTAGTTCAGCGAGGGAGACAGAATGAAAACAAATCAGAACACACATCAATCTTAGAGTTATAAGTTGCAAAGAGCCCTGGCAATAGGGAGGGAGGGGGGTGGGAGGTGGGTGTTGCTGATACAGTGAAGCATGGAGATCTGGGCAGCCCGGTGACACCCTAGAGGCAGGTACCTGTCGCTTTCCAGGTATGTAATCGTATAGCATTGCCTAGGTTTGGCTGAGGTTTCCTGAGCTGATGGGATTAGGACCCAGTGGTAAGGCCGTCTACTACTCAGCAAACAGTTGGCAGTTCTATCCACCCTGTGACCACGTGGGAGAAAGACCTGGCAACCTATTGTCCTTAGTCCATTCCCCTGTGTCAATTCCAGCTCATAGACAGACACCCTGGGTGGATGTACTGGAACCACGTTCTCTTGGCTTCTCTGGACTGCAGTCTTTCAGGCATAGATAGCCAGAACTATCTCCCCTAGCACGACCAGAGTGACTCTGGCCATCACCCTTTCGGCAAGTCACCCGAGCCCCAGCCAGGGATACTCTGACAAGGGAACCGTCTATAAAACCCATTGATGTATTTTTCACTCCACCAGCACTAACTCCATGGCGCTTAGTGGAAGTTACATTGGAGCATTGGATTCGTTGCAAGAGCCTCTCATGCGCGTTCCCTGTGGCTTTCTTGACTGGTGATGTGTTCAAAACTGGGTGCCTTTCTCAGACAGGGTATGTGAATGACTTCCATGAACTAACACACAAAGGACTTGTGACATGAAAGGAAAGAGAAACTTGTAGTGCATGGAGCCAGTGAGGGAAGCTAGTTGTTAATGCAGCATAACGGAGATGTCCTGGCTAGGGAGAGGGGCATCTTTAAAGAGAGAGAATGGTGCTTTCAAGAGACATTCAAGCAAAAGAGTTTAAAGAAGGGCTGTTCCACAGGGCTGGAGCAGAGGCAGTTCGGCTTCTGGACTGAACCGAGGTTTGTATGCCCTAAAACAGATTAATTCGCTGGACTCTAAATGTCTTTGATTTGTCGAGCACTCCTATTTTATCTTTTATCTGAATTACGGTCGTCTTTATCAAGAACTTTGCACCCCCCGGGGCAGTTGTTATGATAATGCAGTCCTAATGCCTTCTCCAGAACTGGAGGCCTCTGTCTTTTCAGTCCTTGCTGAGATGCACTTGGGTGTCTCGGCCCTTCTTGGCTGAGCTGAGGCGTGGGCTGGGCAGCCTACAGCGTTTGCAATCAAGTGGTATGCAATAGTGTGCAATGTTGTAGCCCTCGGTATTTCACATTGATTTCTAATATCCTGGCGACTGATCCTGGGGGGTGGGGGTTGGGGGGTGGGTAAAAACACAACAAACTTTATGGGACTCGCCCTATCCCCTTTTGATGTTTATGTAGGTGAGAGTGGCTTTTGCACTTAAGATCCTGCTCAAAAATAAAACAAAACAAGAAGCCGCTAGCAAAAAAGCAATTGCAGGGCTTGCCATTTATCTTCCCTAGAAGAAAAGAAGAGCTGAGTCAGCCCTCCTGGGATGTGACAACTAAGGTACTTCTTTATCCTTGACACTGTTCAGATAGAGCTACCAATACTCTAACTGCCTTTATTGAAGTTGGGTAGACAGGGAAGAAGGATATAAGCTTGATATGACTGTCATTCATGTTTAGTTCTTTGAGTCTTCAAGATTTTTTATTTGAGGGGAACAAAATCCCCTCAAGAACAAAACTCGGGAAGGGAAATAAATCTAAAGCAATAACCAAGTCTTTAAGATAGCCCAGGCTCAGTGGTGGGACCGGTGCAGGGAGGTTATAACCACCCAGCCAATGTTTTTTCCCTCAAAGGTCTTGTGCTTTCTTAGACTAGAGTGTAAAAGTCATCCTCCCTAGTACCACAGGCAAATACAAAGTGCCCGGGTCTGCGTTCTAGAATCCCTCAGTTTGCACTGAGAGAAAAATGCCAGGCCAGGGCTTATTTATCACATGTAGGTTCAGAAGAGCCTCTCAACTCAGCTGGCTGTAATAAGCTGTGCACTTCTGATTGTATATCTTCCCTTTGTTCCGCCTCATCCTGTATAATTAGCACAGTTTTGAAAATATAAGTTTTTTATGACATTAAAATTCTTATACAGCACACCCTCTAATTATTTCATATCTTAATATTAGGGACTAAGATTCTTGTGGTAGAAGGGGGAATTCTGTTTGTTATTTAATTACTTACAGAAGGAGAATAGGGAGGGTGGAAAAGAGGAGACAAAAAGATTATTAAAGTAATTTCCACTTGATGCATCCTCTTAGATCAAGGCTCAGACTCAGGCTTTTCGGGAAGCTTCACTCCCACCTGGAGAGGAGTCAGATCTTGTCTCCATTAGCACCAGTCTCCATTATGCCAGTTACAATCTCTCCTTGACCTTCAAAACTGCGAAAAAGCCCCCCCACCCCCCACAGACCCTCGCAGAGGTCCATAGTTCAAACTAAAGGTCTTGGTGATTCCCCCAGTAAAGTGTTCACCTTCCAAGCGGGGAATCCAGGCTCAATTTCTGGCCAATGCATCTCAAATGCAGCTACCTCCCATCTGTCGTCGCAGTCTTGGGTGATGCTCTGATGCACAACAGATTTCAGGAGAATTCCCAGACTAAGACACACTGGGAAGAAGCCAAACAAGCTACCCCTGAAAAGGAACCCACAGCAACCTCCTGGGACACATGGGTCTGCTCAACCTCCATGTGCTGACACCAGTGACACCGTTGCAACTCTGCTCCATCTCTCCATACCCCATGGCCCAGGGTACGAGTCTGACGGCATCTATCTGCCCTATGTGATAGCGATAGGGCATGGGGAAAAGACTGGTAGTGATGCACAGCTATCTGTCTTCTCTCTTCTTCTTTCTTCCCGGGCACCAAACTGACAGCATCCCTTGTTTTTTTCAGCGCTCCAAGAGATCATGTGAGGATGAGTTTCTAGCAATAGAATATGTAGGGGAATGGTGGCTGGTTTCTCGGGGGAGGGGGGACAGGGTCTTGAGAAAGTGGGTGTGCTTTCTTCCAGCCATCTCTCCCTGGTGACATCTTAGAAGAGCACCCTGAGGCCTGCCGGGAAGGGGGAGCCAGATGTGGAGATGGAATCACCAGGTGGGACACCCCGGTTTTTACAGGAGCACTCCCGAGGAGGTTGTTACACAAGAAAGAACTGGCTGCCTGATTTATAAGGCCCGGCAAGTGAAGGATTATTTGTGACACTTGCTCAGCCCCCCTCCCTCTCTGCCATCAGGTCCATGCTAATTCATGTGACAATGCAGAGCAGGATAGACCTGCCCCTGAGCATGTTCAGACGGGAACTCTATGCGTGCTCATCTTTCTCCAGCCGCCCCACACCTAACCCCCTTCACTACCAGGGCTCAGGGGACTGTAGCCAGCAGTGTGTTTGTATCTGTAAATGCACGGGTCTGCATAGTGCATGTGCATTTGCAAATGCGTGTGTCAAGTACAGTGTGACTCCCTCTCGACTTGGCAGTCCGGAGGACTGAGACAGAGCCTTCCACTTAATGCAGAGTCAAGTTCAACTGCATGTGTGTCTCGTGTGGACATGGAGTCAAGGGTCCTCTCAGTGTGAAGAGTCGGGCCAGCTCAAAAACACATTCCCGGGTTTTAAATAAAGATGAACTGGAGGACCTTTCTTTCCTTCTTGTGTGACCCCAAGCAGCCTGTTCAAGGAGCGGTTGAGCAAGGTCAACAATGTTTGGCGAAGTCTGTCAACAATGTATGGCGAAGTCTGAGACAGAGTACATCTCCTAGGGTGGTTCCCCCGAGACTGGCCTTCCACTTGGCACTGTTGAGAGAAGACCCATCCCTCTTCTTTGGCCCCTGCAGTCAGTTACTGTATTAGTCTGGGTAGACTAGAGGGACAAATTTCATAGACAAGCATATGGATATAAGGAAAGGGTTTATATACAAAAGGAATGGAACACTGAGAAAGCATCCCAACCCAGTCCAGTTCCAAGTCATCAGTCCAATATTAGCCCATATGCCTCATACCAGTCTATAATGTCTCCTTCCGACTTATGAAGTCACAAGTCAGTGGGTGCAGAATCACAGTGCTAGCAGGGGTCTCCCCATGGCTCCTGGCTTCCAGGGCTCAGGGTCCATCAATAGCATCCAGTAGTGATAGAGGCAACTCATAGCTGGCAGGAGTCTCCACCTGGTCTCTCCAGCTTCAGAGGTCTGGCTCCATCAGGGCAAAGCTGTGTGGCTTCTCTGACTCCTCGTTTGCTGCCATCTTGTCATGTCCATGATTCATCATCTCTGAGACTAACTCCCAACAACGTGGCCTCTCCAGCTTCAGAGGTCTGGCTCAAATCAGGGCAAAGCTGTGTGGTCTCTCCACGCGCTCCTCCAGCTTCTCGGATGCTGCCATCTTGTCTTGTCCGTGATTCATTGTCTCTGAGACGAACTCCCAACAACTGGGGGAGATAGCTTCTCATCTTCATGAGGGAAATATCGCGATATTTCCCAGAAGTCTCGGGAGAAAGTCATGTACACATAGAGGCCTCATTGGCTACCCAATGGCTATCTCCAGATTAACAGGCTAAACTCCACTCCTACATTTCCATCATAAAATTAACATAAGCACATGACTGCCACAGTTGCTGAGAAAAGTCATTTTGCCCACCAGCTCAGGGGGTGCTGGAGCACTGTGCATGCCTGGGCAGTGGCTTCTTCCACCCGGTGCACTCTCTAATCTCTGTCCCTGTTGCCATTGTGTTTGACATATTCTCCTACCTGTCGTTCAGTATCGGCTGGGAGGGAAGCAGGGGTTTGGGATTTGTTTGTTTTTATTTTTTTCAATAGAATTCTGAGAAAGAATGTGGACTCTGGCCATTTCAGAGATACTTTTAAAAGCACTACCCCCCAGATTCCCTCGCTTTCTTCCTTGGGAGCTCGTGCCTTCATTTGGGCCTACTTGGTTTTTCCTCAGAGTTGAAATTGGGGGCTCCACAAATCCACTCATGATGGGAAAGAAAATCTATCATCTTCCAGTGGGGTAGTGCAGTGACCTCGGTTCCTCCCTTTCTTGGTCTCCTTCGCTTCCCAGCCAGTCAGTCTGACTCCTGCCCAGTGGGGGATAGGGATGAGGGGGGTGAGAGAAGGCCAAGGAGGCGTTGTCGGGATGAGCTGGTCCCTGGACTCCCAGTCTGGTGCTCGGCCTTCCCTCCTTCCCCCCACTCTGCTGTCCAGGGTGGTCTTCTCCTCCCTAAGAATCAGCTCCCTGCAAGGTGGCTTCTCAGACCTCCAGGATCCCGCGAAGAGGGGGTGAGAGGCTGGTCATGTCTCTGCGTCTTCAGAGGACCTCTTCCAGGACAACTGACAGTTAGTCTGAGTTGAAGAAGGAACAGCGGGAGCTACCAAGGACGTCCCAATGTCCTACGCTCTAGCCCAGCAATCTGTGCTCAACGAGGTCTCTGAGCTTTTCCAGGCAATGCAGGGAGACAAATGAAGAGGCCCCCTGTGCAGAGTGGGGAGCATCTAAGGGGTGATGTGATGTGATGGCGAATAAGGCACGAGGAACAGGGGCAGGGTGCAAATTAGGGATCTCCAAGACGGGAGCGTTGGCCCATAAAAGGCCGCCGAGCTTTGTAGTCTGAGGAACCAAATGTCTCACACACCGAAATGAGTGTGCTTCACCGTCAGAAGCACACCAGTGTGGCAAGACGTACAAAGGCAGAGACTCAACCCCCAACACAAAGACATGTGTCGCCTACGTGACAGGCTCATGTTAGGAACTCACAGGTCGTGTCGTCTATTGTTCAAAACGTCCCAGCGAACACGTATTTCCACAGCAATCTGCTCTTTAGAGAACGAGGCTCGAGAGCAAGGGACAGAAAACAAGGCTGGTACCAGTTACCTTCAGCAAGACCCTGGCTCATCATTTAGTGACAACGATCAAAGTAAAAGAGGAGTGGGTTCAACTTATCAAAATTGGAACTCTGAATTGATTCTCAGACACTTTTGACCTGGACTCGGTTTCTCTAAACTCTTCTTGATGGGGAACTGGATTGGTCGAGGATCAATCCCAGAGGAGACCTGGGATACCTTTCCAGGACAAAGAAGGACATACCAAGCCTACTGGAACTTGAAGGGATCACCAAAGGCGGCTGTTGGGGCAGAGTTATCCTTATCCACACCACAGTGTCTTTCCTGGGACAGAATCACAGTTATTCACAGCAGATTTCCCTGAGCCCTAGAGAGATTGCACAGGGGCAGGGGGATTATTAAACCCAGGAAAGGCTTCTCTTGGTAGCAAACTTTTGACAACCTCGAGTAGTCCTAGTCTCCCATTCCCTCCCACAGCGACTCCCAGAGATCTCTAGAGGCACTTTGGATTAAGCTTGCTTCTGTGGCCCAGTCCTCTCCACAAAAACTCACTCATCTGTGTCCCCGGGCCCTTCATTTTTATACCGGGATTTATAAGGCACTTTTACACATTAATCTGGCAGTTAAGGAAATGAGGCTGAAGAGAGGAGAGGACAAAGAATAAGAGAGGCATATGTTATAAGAGAAAGGACACACACTAGTCACTTCGTCACCAAGAACAGAAGGATACATAGTTGATTCTCTGCACCAGGCCTGAACCTGAACGGTAGTGGGTGCTCTAGACATTGTGGTAAATCGGTCAAATACATTAGCCTAGTCTTAGGCCCCATGTTTGGAAAAGGTTCTGCAATATGAGTCTCCAACAAACCTTTCCTCGACTGTAATGCCTACTTTTCTGTTCAGCTTCCCAAATCATTCCAAATTGCATAAAGTGCTGCTCAGACTCTAGTGCGATGAAGCTAGCATATGATGAAGTAAGTGCCTTATGAATTCACGAACACCACTCTATGGGAAAGGGTTCTCTTCCAGGCCAGAAATGCACTGAGATCGTAGAGTTGAAGTGGAGTTCACTAGAGTTATTCTTGATATTTCTCCTGAACACCATCCCCTCAGACATTAATTTCTCTTCCTCAGGCGTCCCAAGAGGTTAGGTTTGCCCACACGCTTTTCTGTCTCTTTCAATAACAAACAAATAAATTCAGGGCAATTGAGGCAATCCATGTCTCTAATTTGAATCTGCTCTAAAATTAATCATCTCAATCCTGATAACAGGCAACATTTGTTAAGTACTTACTAAGTCCTGAGCACCGTGGCCAGAATGTTGCACACAAAACCCCGCGGAGGTTGCACAAACAACCGTGTATGGCGGGTTCTCCGGGGTCTCTATTTTGCAGATAAGAAAACAGAGACCTGCGGAGGTCGAGTGACACCCGCAGTATTCCTAGGTGCTTGCTCTTGGACCCATGTCTTTGCATGCAAACCTTCCGAATTTTACCACTTAGTGACTATGGACGCATGTTGAACACCACGTTCCCATGCAGTATAGTTGGTTTGGTATTTGGTAGGTCATATATGACTGACAGAATAGTTGGCAAATACTTCTAGGAAGTGCAGAAATGAAGGCACCTTGGCGCACGGTAGTGAAGTCCCATCTGCTATCCAAAAAAAAAAAAAACGGGCACCCTAGGAGAAGGATATTGAAGTCACCTATGGAGCCATTCTAAACCACTGGTGTTTCTGGAGATCACTACGAGTCGGAATCGATTCAACTCTAGTGGGTGCTGTTGTGTGTGGGGTTTTTTAATCATAGGAACTTAAGGTATTCGCTATAAAGGCGAAGGAGAACAGAAAAGCCAAGTCTTGCACCATACTGTTAATGTTGTTTTTAGAATTCCAGGAAACCCCCGCTGTCTCTTTTCTGCACTCTTTGCTAGTCTCATTTGATACCTTGTTTGTTTGTTTGTTTTCTTCAACACTGGCCTCTTCTTCACCTCTCTGACCCTTCCGAGACACAAGCTGTGGCCCACTAAGAGCCATGAAGCGATTCCTGGCAGAGCATCCCCTTGAGGTGTGTAGGAGGAAAGTGAGACCCCAGGGCAGACAATGTCAAGAAGCAGAAGTGGTTTACCCAATAGATGTTGAACTCCAAAGAACAAACACACACATGAAAAAACTGACTGCCATTGAGTCAATCCTCACTCCCCGTGGTCCCCTAAAGCAGGGTGGAACTGCCCCTGTGGATTCCCAAGATGATAACTCCTCTTTACCGGAGGAGTGGTTTCAAACTGCTGACCTTGAGGTGAGCAGCCCAGTGATTAACCTCACCGTCACACCACTAGGGGAATGCGTAGGCTTATTTGTGCTTCACGACCAGTCTGAAGTGAGCAGTCTTATGCTTTTCAACACACATGAACAATATGAGATTATTCACTAAAGATGAATGAATTAGCACACTTACCTGGATTATGGAATATGTCATCCTTGTAAGAGATTATACCTTTATTTTTTGTTTGCTTGTTTTAAATCATTTTATTGGGGGCTCATGCAACTCTTATCACAATCCATACATCCATCCATTGTATGCCAAGCACATTTGTACATCTGTTGCCATCTTCATTCGTAAAACATTTGCTTTCTACTTAAGCCCTTTCTACTTAAGCTCCTCATTTTTTTCTCCTCACTCCCCACTCCCTCATGAACCCTTGATAATTTATAAATTATTATCATTTTGTCATAATGTTCACTGTCCAATGTCTACTTTGATCCGCTTCCCTGTTGCCCGACTCCAGGAAGAAGGTTATATATAGGTCCTTATAGTCAGTCCCCCCTTCCTACCGCACCTTCCCTCCACCCTCCTGGTATTGCCACTCTTGTCACTGGTCCTGAGGGGTTCATCTGTCCTGGATTTCCCATGTTTCCAGTTCCTATCTGTACCAGTATACATACTCTGGTCTAGCTGGCTTTGTAAGGTAGAATTGGGATCATGATTGTGAAGGGGAGGAAGCATTTCAGAACTAGAGGAAAGTTGTATGTTTCATCATTGCTACACTACACTCTGACTCGCTCATCTTCTCCCCATAACCCTACATATGGACTTTGGGTCCCCAATTTGTACTCTCCCTCATTTATAATGATATGATTTTTAGCTTTTTGATGCTTGATACTTTGATCCCTTTGGCACCTTGTGGTCACACAGGTGGATGTGCTTCTTCCACATGGGCTTCATTGCTTCTGATCTAGATGGCTGCTTGTTTACCTTCAAGTCTTTGCTGTATCTTTTAATAGCCAGACACCATCTTCTTTCTTCATCACATTTGCTTATGCACATATTTGTCTAAGAGATTATACCTTTGAAAACCAGCTTTGACTCATTAAGGAGGGGCTATAGGGTTCAGAGAGAAACAGCGGGTGTCCATTATATGTAGAAAACAACATCTTTGATGTGATGAAAAACATGGGAAACTGTTTACTACAGATGGGTAAATGCAGGCAAGTAAGTCTATGCTTCCCTTGTTTATGGGGTAATCCGACCCTGTGAGAAAGTGAGAAGTAGGAAGGTGGATTTCTACAGAGACTCAGAAAGGCACACCTAGCTTCCATGTTAAATAAAAGCAAGGAGGGTGGAGTCTAAGTGAGGAAAAAATAAAGTGGGAGGGGGTGGTTCTTTCCGAAGGAAACCAGGAAAGCTGGGGGAGGGAGCTAGCAACTACCAGAGTCTTTGCTAGGAAAGGAAAAGACACCCCTGGGGAGCACTGGTGGTGTCTCCAGGAGAAAGAGAGAGACAGTTCTCAGCCGAGCTCTGACATTGGTGAGGGCGGGACCCTGCTTCTCTGTCACTCTCAGCCATGGCTGCTCTCCTAGAAGGGAGGCCCGAGGGAGACAACTTCAAGGACTGAGCCAAAGAGAATTCTCTCAGGCCTTCCACTCTCCAGTGCTCTCCTAAATGACAAATCCCACTTGGTGAGGAGGGAGTTGGGGAAGAACCGCAGTGTCTAGCTTTAGAGGATGTAAGGGTCCAAGCTGGAATTGGATGGAGAAAGGTTCAATAGGTGCTCACAAAATAAGCTTGCTGGGTGGAATGCTATAAGGAAGGCTATATATTAAGCTGTTTCCTTATTTCAGTGAAATATTTCCAAAGTTTTAACTATAGGTGTAGACATTCGTTTGAGACCTGCCCAGAATGTGTAATTCCCGTTGTCACTATGAGTGCATTGTTTTGCATATAAAAAGAAGGGGCTCCCAACAGTCTTTGTCCTGGATGTGTGTTGATTTCAGTAGAAAGACTGGTTGGTTGTTATCTAGACACTCTTAAATTGTGTGCGTGCACCCACACGCGCACTCACAAACACACTTGATTTGCAAGGGCAGCTGTTGGGAAATACCTACGACAAATACCTCCAGTCAGATGTAAAAACAAGCAACCAGTCCTTCTTCTCCTGTTTTCACCCCTGATCCGATCCTTTTGATTTTAAATTAGCAAGCCAAAAAGCCAGTCAATTTGATTTTTAAAAACATGCACGAAGTGATTTGTTGAAAGAGCTGTTTGTTGGAGAAGCGAGATGGTGGGTGGTAGCAGAATGTCTTGGGGAGTCCAGAAGCCTGGACTCTGGTTTGAGCTCCCTGCACATCAGCTTCAGGAGACATGCACAATTCTGAGCCTCAGGATATTGACATCTATGCCCTGGACGCCAGTGATAACCAAAGGAAAGACTGTGGGGAGAAATAAGCTTGTGCCTTCTATTCTTCCCTACAAAATACAGATATTCCTATCAATACCTTGTCATAAAAGCACAAAACCAAGTACTCATCAGTCCTTTGGAATGATACTCCAAGTGATGAAGTTATTCACGGGACCCTATCCATCTTTGATGCCTGCTGGTCCTCTCCTGTCTGAACCAGGCTTCCTAATAGTTTTCAACTGTGCCTTCCATGAGCAATTTAATCCGACACCATGGAAGATAATAAGCCGCTGCAGTTAATGGCAGTTCCCCTTTAAATGAAGTGCATCTGCCGTGGCATCTGTCTGAGACTCATGGAGAGGGTGTAACATTCGCAAGCACAGTGAGTAATTACTGTGTAATTACACTGTAAATTGTGTAGTTATTGATTTGCTTTCAGAATTCATAGATTTTGGACACCCTCCAGCCTAAGACCACCTGAGTCCTTCTGACACAAGCAGGTACACTCCTAAAATGGCCAATAGGAGGATTTGCGCTAAACACCTCTGGCTAAAATAATGGAAGAGTAATATCTCTAGATGAGAACAAATGACAAGTGTGGATCAGAGATGTTAATGGAGTGATAAAAGCCCAGGGAGGGATAGTTGAAAGGCAAATTATCTAAGTGCTTTCTAAATCACCTCTGAGAAACCTGTGAAATCGCTAAATGGTGACAGTTGGAGAAGACACAGAGAAGCTAGGGTGAGGAAGAGAGGGCAGCAATGCAGGACTTCACCTGCCCCAGGAAGAGACCTCCACCAGAAAGATGATTCGGGTGTTGTGCAATGCCAGACCATCTAAAGGTAGAAGACGGAATGGCTCAAGAAGATATTTCTCATAGTCCTCTGTGACACCAGACGTTCAGTGTGAAAACTAAGACCCATCACTTTACCAAACGGAGCAGTGGCACTTCCCTGAATAGCCTCCCTTTTTAAAAAAGATTGTATTGTTAGTGAAAATACGCACATCAAAACCCTCTGCCACACCATAATTTCTCCACACAATGACCAGTGACATGGGTTGCATCCTTCTCATCATGTGCACATTCTTGCCATTTCTGTTCTCATCATTTCTTGTCCGTTTACTGTAACCCTTCTGCCCCCACAGCCTTCTTACCTAAGCTTTAAAATCTCTCTTGAGTCTTTATCTAGATTTTTTTGTCTTTGTAGATTTTTGTGGGTGTCTTAAACGCACTGCTCAAGGAAGGCCACCTGTACTCTTAGTTTCAGTCCAGGATATAAACAGCAATGCGGGCCTTACTCTTAGAGATTCCCCAAGTCTCACTAGCTCCAGTCAGTCTTCGTTCTTTAAGAACGTGAAGTTCCAGTCCACAGAACTCATTTATTGGGTTCCTAATCCAAACGTCCAGTAGCAATATCGAGGCATCGTCTAGTTCTTCTCTTCGCTTGTATAGCTATTAATCCTATAACCCAGTTCCTTCTTGATCTTCCTTCTTTCTGCTTTGTTCCAGATAAATAAAAGCCAATGGTTTCCTCTCAGAGGGTCACTCATTGACTGTTATGGTCCCAGACACTGCTTATCATAGTGAGAGGTGAAACATAGACTGAACTGATTGTCCTATCTATGCTAACTCAAGGGCTCATCCAAGTCCCCAAATCAGGAGAACACAGATGATGTTGCCGTTAGATGCCATCAAGTCCCTTCTGACCTCTGGCGACCCTGTATAGGACTGAAGGAGATGCTGCCAGGGAAGTCTCCATTTGAACCCATTTGCTGCAAGCCCGGGTCAATCTGTCCCATCACGGGACAGATTTTTTTCCCATGTCCTTTTCCCATGTCCCTCTACTTCACCAAGCATGGTGTCCTTCTCCAGAGACTGCTCTCTCCTGAGCATCATGTCTAGCATATACAAAACTGAGCCCCTACATTCTCACATCTTAGGAGCATTCTGGATGTACTTCTTTCAGGACGGGCTTGTCTGTTCTCCTCAATTCTTCAGTCTTCCATGGTACCACGGGTGTGTTTATGAATACAATTTTCACCACGTGTTTCATATTAGGACTTTCATTAAAATGTAAAGTCTGATTCATTGAAGAAAAGTCATTTGCTACTTCATAAGCATGCAGACAGCTATATGTCTAGTTTCTAAAATCAAAAGTCTATGCCGAACAACTACCTGAAACAAATGAGCACTTATAAATCAGTTATCATGAAATTGCATTAGCATCAAATGGTTCGATTTTAACAGCACAGCACTTTCCAAATAAATATGTCACTGTACAATTTTCAAAAGGTAAGTCTTATTTAGGAGTGACATGTACCCCAGCAGTTAAATGTGCTCAAACAAAATTGCATCCCACACCAGTCTGTCACCTAGACCTTGGTCTCTTTCCTCTCGGGGAAGAGCAGGTACACATGGTAGCGTCAGAGGCAGGTGGAGGAAGAGCCATGGCCATTAGTCAGTTTACTAAGTAGAGAGAGAAGACAAACTCAATGGAGCAGAAAGCCTCCTGCCTCTGTGGAGTTGATGGAGAGAAGGGATGTGATTGGTTTCTTAGGGAGCAGACAGAGGGGAGATGTGTAATTTCACCTCCCCTCACTAAACATGTCTGTTTATCAGAGATGAATCAACACCTTATATTACACATTATGCAAATGACGGTGGCAGTTTGGCACTTGATGCTGTCTCCCTGCCAGAGTTTAGATTCACTCCCTCTGTTGTCTGTGAGAAGTGCAAATAAACATGTCCCCCTTCTCTCCATGGCTGCCTTGCCCTTGAAATAAAACTTCCTCCAAACCCACCGTCTAGAGACTGAGCTAGATAGCAGATGGTCCTGTCTCCTGTCGAGTGTATGATCACAAAACCCATAGCCTAGGAAATCAATTTAGCAAAAATTTAACTAAAACAAGCCTACAGGTACTAATGTCTGAAGAAGGAACAAATCTTTCTGAGACGAAGTACGGACAGAAAGCTCCTTGGAAGGGAGGAAGGCAAGATTTCATCTCACCTTCTTTGGACGTGTCATCAGCAACAAGCAGTCCCCGGAGAAAGACATCAGGGTCGGTAAAGTAGAGAGAGGGCCAGTGAAAAAGAGGTAGCGTTTCAGCAGGATGGGTTCATGCAGTGGCTGCAACGATGGTGAGGATGGTGTATCAACAGGTTGTGTTTCCTTCTGCTGTAGGTGAGGTTGTTATGAGTTGGAACTGACCCACCAGCACCAAGCAACCACAAAAATAGCCTTGAGAGATCATAGACAGTAAGGCTCTCAAGGAAATCCATTTCCTTATAGCCGTGATTCTCAACCTTCCTAACGCCGCAGCCCTCTAATACAGTTCCTCACATTGTGGTGTCCCCCCAACCATAAAATTCTTTTCTTTTTTAAAAAAATCATTTTATTGGGGGCTCAGACAGCTGTAATCACAATAAATACACACATACTTTGTGTCAGTATTTATATCTTGGGGGGGGGGGCTCGTACAATTCTAATCACAATCTTTATACCCATCGATTGTGTCAAGTATGTTTGTTGCCATCATCCTTCTCAACACATTTGCTTTCTACTTGAGCCCTTGGTATCAGCTCTTTATTTTGTTCTCCTCACTCCCTCATGAACCATTGATAATTTATAAATTATTGTCATTTTGTCATATCTTCTACTGTCAGACATCTCCCTTTATCCACTTTTCTGTTGTCCATCCCCCTAGGGAGGAGGTTGTATGTAGATCCTTGTTATCGGTTCCCCCTTTCTACCCCACCCTCCTTACACCATCCTGGTATTGCCACCCACAGCACTGGTCCTGAAGGAATCATTTGTTCTGGGTTCCCTGTGTTTACAGCTCCTATCTGTACCAGTGTACATCCTTTGGTAAAGCCAGATTTGTAAGGTAGCTTTGGGATCATGATTGAGGAGTGAGGAAGCATTTAAGAACTAGAGGAAAGTTGCATGTTTCATCTTTGTAACACTGCACCCCGATTGGATCATCTCCTAGCGACCCTTCTGTTAAGGGATGTTCATTTGCCTACAGATGGGTCTTGGGTCTTGTAGCTGCACTCCCCCTCATCACAATGATGTGACTTTTTTTGTTCTTTGATGCTTGATACCTGATCCCTTTGACACATCATGATCACTCACACTGGTGTGCTTTTTCCACATGGGCTTTTTGCTTCTGAGCTAGATGGCCGCTTGTTTGACTTCAAGCCTTTAAGTCTCCACACACTCTATCTTTTGATAGCGGGGCACCATCAGCTTTCTTCCCCATATTTTCTTATGCACCCATTTATCTTCAGCAATCATATTGGAAAGGTGAGCACACAATGATATAATTTTTTGTCCTTTGATGTTTGATACCTAATCAATTTGATACCCCATGAGCACTCAGGCTGGTGTGCTTCTTCCATGTGAATTTTGTTGCTTCTGAGCTATATGGAAGCTTATATATCTTCAAGCCTTTAATTTTTCAGACATTCTATCTTTTGATAGCTGGATTCTATCAGCTTTCTTCACCACATTTGCTTATGTACCCATTTGTCTTGTTATTTCATAACTGTAATTTTCTACTGT
Source organism: Nesogale talazaci (assembly GCA_004026705.1). Lineage (NCBI taxonomy): Eukaryota > Metazoa > Chordata > Mammalia > Afrosoricida > Tenrecidae > Nesogale > Nesogale talazaci. The sequence continues at coordinate 45,861 of PVJH01011559.1, read as the reverse complement.
TATGAATTGTAATGTAAACATCTGATATGTAGGATGCACCAGTATTTTTTATGCATTAGTCCATTTTATTAATTTTTTATTTACTTATTTATTTATTTATTGAGGGCATCACTGCCCTCTGGTGGTCGTAGGTGCTACCCAGCACTGCTCCTGAGAGACGCCGCTGGATTTCAACTGCCAACTCTGCGGGCTGCAGTCCCGCACTCAACCACTTACACCACCGGGGCTCAGCACGGATGTACCAGTATTTTAAAAAAGGATGTACCAGTATTTTTATTGTTACAAATTGAACATAATTAAAGCATAGTAATTACAAAAACAATATGTAATTATATATTGTGAAATATTTTTTCTAATGACAAATAAATGAAATTTTGTCTTGAAGCATGGTGTAGCATGCTTCATGCCCAGTACTCATATGTGAACGTATCTGCATGTGGGGGTATTTACAGAGGAGTGGTGTCTCAGTTTCTAAGACTATAGGAGATATGTGTTTTCTGATGGTCTTAAGCGACCCCTGTGAAAGGTCATTTGACCCCCAAAAGGGTCGTGGCTCACAGGTTGAAAAAGTTGCCTTATAGCAACTTCAGAAAGATCTCGAAGATGTTTCACTGCCAGTAGATCAGATGAAAGTAATCTGACTAAGCAAAGACAGTTATTTCCTGATTTGTTCATTGAAAAGTGACCGGGTAAGTCATGAAAGGACTCTCTAAGAATCATATACTTTTTAAAAGTTGATCTATAATTAACATTTTGTGCTAGTGTGGGTAAATTAGAGAAACAAATCCATAGTTGTACAAGAAAGACCTTTATTACAAGAGTAGTTGAATATTGAGAAAGCACCCTGGCTCTGTCCAGATCAAGTACATAAGTCCGGTCTGATATTAGCCTGGATGTCCAATACCAAGCTATAAAGTCCTCTTCAGTCTCACGAAACACATGCAATGACACCAAAGGCAGGAGGATCACAGGCCAGTGGGTGGGAAGTCTTGTGGATCCCATGGTGGTAGAAGCATGTCAACACAGGTACAGATCTCCATGGAGCTTCTCCAGCTCCAGGGGTCTGGCTCCATCAGCCTCTCTCCATATGTCTTCTCCATAGGACTGTCTCATAGGGAGTGAGCAGAGAGTTTGTTTTTCTCATCGAAGGAGGAAATATCAGAGTTCCAGAATTCTCAGGAGAAGGCCACACCCACACAGAGGTCTCATTGGCTATATTCTCATTGACATGCTAGACTCTACCCCTATACTCTTAATCCTCAAATTGACACCAGATTATGTAACTACCCCACATATAATACAAGTCAATAGTTCAATCATACCAAGAAAATTTATGCAGTCACCATCACAATCGATGTTTCTAGTTTTTTACCCCTTTCACGCACTGATCTTGATTCTCCCTCTCCCCATCCCTCTTCTTCCATGTCCTCACATAATTATCAATCCCATTATTATCTTCATATTTCCATCAATCCCAGTTTCCCTGTACAGAGAACTATGGAAGACCAAGACAGACTTATTCTTCTCTTCCATGATTGAAATGGACATGCATTAATAAGGAGGAAACACAGCTAAAAATTGCCTATCATCACCTAAGTGCTCTAAAGTAAGAATTGATTCAACCCTGTCCCACTGAGTTCCAGGACACCAAAGACTGGAAAAGATATTCTAAAATTGTAGGAACCGCTAGTTTCTTCATGAAAATCGACATATGAATCATAAGCCTGATCAAATCCCAGTACAAGTTCCCCAAGGAAATTCTGGAAACATATTTTCTTTCTGCAACTCCAAAGATACATTTGTTTCTAAAATTCTGTGCTTCTTCCAAGGGGAAGGTTATTTTCCTAAATGACCACTTTAAAGACCGTTTTCAAAACTGAAATTTAGGCTTTAAGGATGAAATCAGAGTTTGAAACAGAAACCTGCTCCCAGGTGAGTCTCTGTTGATAAGAATTGAACCCTGTTGCAGTTAGGCGCTATGAAGTCAGCCCCATCAAGGCACCGACAGATGAAGAAGCTTGGGTTGCTGGTTCAGCTTTTCCAGCCTCAGAAATGCCAAGCGTGTTCCTCCCTTGTGGTTTTCGAACTCTGTATCTCTGCACCTTTCATTATAAGATTGCACTTTGTCTCCTCTAGACACCTTTAGCATTCTTCTGTTCAACTCTTTTACACCATCCTTTCTCCCATTCACTTTAGCGACTATTGTCAAAAGTAAATTTCTGTCTTTTCTAACATCCATCCTCATTGAATGGCTTTTTTCCCTCACTTTGTGCACAATGAGCTTAATGGCATCCCATAACTAGTCTAGTGTTTGGCCATTCTTCAACTCTATCTTTGAGATGGTCTCTAAATTCAGGTGGGATATCTTCAGGTCACACTTTGACTCTCATGGATTTGTTTTCATTTTCTTCACCTTCAACTTGAACTTTAAGAGCAATGATTGCTGGTGTATTCCACAGGCAGCCCCTGGCCTCTTTCTGATGTATGATACTGAGCTTCTGAACTGTCTTTTCCCATGCACACAAACCCCTTGATTCCTGTGTCTGCCATCTAGTGAGTTCCACATGCGTAGTCACCATTTATATTGTTGAAAAATGGTATTTGCCATAAGTAAGTCATTGGACTTGGAAATTTCTGTTATACCATCTCCATTGTCATCTTATTACAAAAGTCATATTTTAATGTCAGTTATGAAGAGATTGGATATATTGAACAACTTGTGCAATCTGAAATTTATCAAACATCAATCTAGCATATGGTCAAGATGAATTACATAATGGCTGGTGTTGTATGAGCCCCCGATAAAATGATTTCTTTTAATTACTGGTGACTAGAATGCAAAAATTGAAAACCAAGAAGGTGAAGAGCTGGAATTTCACTGTGGCGTAGAGTATTACCTAGAAAGAGAACTCTAGTGGACAAAATAGGGTGCATTCTCTGCCATTTTAAACTCTTTAGCACTGACCCAAAATCAAGACTATCGGTCAGAGCTCAAGAGAAACAGCTCTGAGCAATGACGCCCTTGTTGGTCACAAGGTTTTCATATAATCTACCCACACCACCACCATCCACCACCATCGAGTCATTTCAACTCCTGACAACTGTATGTGGAGTTCCCAACACCTCATAAGAGAAAGCATCATCTTTCTTCTGTGGAGTGGCTGGTGTTTTTGAACTGCCAGTTCTACAGTTAACAGCCCAGGGCCTTATGTTACAGCATCATCACTGTATTACTCAGACTGCAAGTAGATGCTATTCTGTATCATGAAAACTTCTTACACCTAACAGTCTTCTCTATAAACACTGTTGCCACAGGGGCCAACTTGAGCTTGAAGTTCATAGATAGATGGCACACTGGTAGAGCCTACAATTTTCTTTGTAGAAAACCAGCAGTGCTGACACAGGTTTCCTTAGCATGTATCCTTTTTAAAGGCATCATGAAAGAAGATGAAAAAAGACCAGCAGATACTGGCTTGGCAAGCCTTGAAAGTGAATGTGGTCTCTTCTGCAGAAGATAACAAATCTCAAAATAGATCAGAGACCCATGTTCTGGCTCAGATTCGACTGCTTTCTTTGACTGTGGTCATAAAGGGTTAATCTCTACACAGAATTTTTCACTGTCAAATTTAGTACTACGCTGAAACGTTGTAAACTAATTATACTTATAAGCACATTGAAATCATCTGATGCAAAACACTATGCTTGAGGAGAGAAGTTGGCATTTTGTGCAAACTAAGAAACTCCACCTCTGCCTGACATGCTGTCATTAATTTCACTGAGAATTACAACTTGATAAAACACCGACATGGTACTTATAATCTCTTTGAACAGCTTTTGTTAAAAAAATTTTTTCCATAAACACCTACTCAAAAATAATCTTTTCCACCAGCTTTAGAGCACACTATGGGTGGCTGCAAGATCCTCGTCCTTAGACTAGGAAGGTTGGCTTTCTTGATTCATTCACGTTTGATGTTGGGTCTGACTGTAGACCCAAATCATGGGATATGGCCTTTCTATGTCTTTAGGACAGGACCGACCATGAGCGTAAACCTCCAATTTGGCAAAGTCCCCAGAGACACTGAGATTAGCTGGATCCTATTTCCCAGCCTCCCATTAACAAGCCTGGCTGCGATGGTGGGGCCATGCTTTGCCTGAGCAGCTTCTGGGGAACACACAAATGAAACATATTGGACGTCTAACGAGGACCAAAGCCAGGTCTAGAATCCCTCATCTCCAAACAGAAAAGCAGCTGCAGCCACTGAGCCATGCTCCTAATTCAGGAAATCAAAAGCCCCCCCCCCCGCCACCCCCCCACCCCCCACACACACATATCAAAACCGTTCTCCTGACTACACATTTTGAGAATCTGTATTCAGTTCTCAATAAAAAGTTTCAGGGAGAGGAAATACAAAAATAAACCATGGGGAAATAAGGAAAGGAGGGCAAATGTAAGCAGCTTTCCTGACCAAAAGACATTTCCTTTAAAGTAATTGTTGTAATTTTATTTTGTCATTCTCTCTCTCTCTCTCTCTCTCTCTCTCTCTCTCTCTCTCTCTCTCTTTTTAAATTTTTTGGCCTAAACCCCAGAAACTAAACTTGACTCAGTCCAGGTTCGTAGCACTTGAATAGAATTTGGTTTAAAGCGAATGCTAACAGTGTTGAAAAATCCCTCAAATACATGAGCTGTATTCCCTGAAGTAGGTGATGCAAGGAAGAGCTGTGATGGTGGACGTGTTTAAGCTGTTGGTTTCCAAAAGAACGGTCAGCATTCCAACCATTCAAATCCACCTCGTCATTCCTTTGGAGAAGAGACCTGACAACCTGCTCTCCTCGAGATTCCAGCAGAGGATGGTTTCTGGGGCAGTTCTACTCCGTCAGAGAGGGTCGCTCTGAATTGGAACCCACTGGGCAGCACACTGCAATGACAGCAGCTTATACAAATGGACAGGCATGCTGCACCACGAACTGCTCAAAGAATAGTAGATCTCTATCTTGTCCCGCCTTCTGTGGGGCCATAAAAGTTAGCAGGCAAAACAAAAGGCTTTGGGGTTTCTCACGTTCGTAAATTTGGATCTGAATTTAAAATCCTGGAGAGAAGCAGCCATCTCAATTCTGTCATCCATTGTAATGCCTGGCCAATAAAACTCGACTGCATGTGTGTTTTCAACAGGATCCTATCAAGCACTTCCTAAATCCTCACATCTCACATCTGTCTACTCTGAAAACATATTCCTACAACATGCCAATCCATTATTTATTTTGTCAGTAGCTTCATAATGTCCACATTTGATTGAGATTAACTGCCAGGAGCCACTCTCTACATTTCAGTGCCCTAAAGGACTGTTTCTTATTCCTTTTGTGTGCCCCCAGGAGCTAGCACAGAGACCTTCTTGTAACGTTGTTAGGTGCCTTTATTTCAACTTATAAAAGACTCATGTGCAACAGACCTACACAGTCCTGCCACATCCTCACCACTCTTGCTGAGCCCGTTTATAGAGCCACTATATCAACTCAACTCAACTTGTTCCCTGACCCTCCACTTTACCAAGCATTCTGTCCTTTTCCAGGGACTGGTCCCTTCTGATTACATATAAGACAAAAATCTCTCCAGCTTTGCTTCCAAGAAGCAGGTTAACTGTCCTTCTTCCATGACATTTGGTATAGTCTCCTGGCATTCCATGATATATTCAATATTTTCCACCAATACCATAGTTCAAAAACACTCATTTGGGGGGCTCTCCCTTGTTCTTCCCCAGTTTTCACATGCACAGGAGACAACTATACATATGACTCGGTACAGGCACATCGTAGTTCTCAAATGTGACATCTCAACTTTTGAACACTAAAGAGCTCTGGTGCAGCAGATATGCCCAATGCAATATGTCCTTTGATTTCTTAATTGCTGCTTCTGTGGGCATTAATTGTAGATCTAAGTAAAGTGCAGGGCTTGACAACTTCAGTAGGTTCCTCATTGATCATTATGTTGTCCATTCGTACAACTGTAAAGATGTTTGTCTTCTTGATGTGGAAGCGTGATCCATTCTAAGGGCTACATTCTTTGATCTTCTTCAGTAAGTCTAAGTCCTTTTCACTTTAGCAAGCAGCATTGTCTCGTCTAAAAAATCAAAGTCTTCTTCTAATACTGATGCCATAGAGTTCTTCATATAGTTCAACTTCTCAACAGACAGAGAAGTTGTGTAAATATGTTAAAATAATGCAACTCTGATGCACACCTTTCCTGAATTGAAACCACACCATGTGTTCTCCTTCTGTTCAAATGCTAATCTCTTGTGTGTGTGTGTGTGTGTGTGTGTGTGTGTGTACAGATTCAGCATGGGCACCATTAAGTGTTCTGAAATTCCTGTTCTTTTCAAAGTTATCCACCATTTATTATGACTCACGGTCAAAAGTTACACAGTGAAAGATCTGGTATTCAATACTCTACTTTCCGTCAGGATCCACCAGAGATCAGCATTGATATCTCTTGTTCCACATCCTCTTCTGAATTTAGCTTGAATATCTAGCAGTTCTTTATTGATGTATTGCTGCAAACATTTTTAAAAAGGATCTTCAGCACAATTTTTCTTGTATGCGACATTAATGATATTGTTTGACAACTTCTGCATTCTGATGGGTCATGCCTTCTTTAAATGGACACAGATATGGATTTCTTTGAGTCATTTGGCCAGGTAACTGTCTTCCAAGTTTCTTGGCAGAGTGGAGTGAACGTTTCCAGCATTGCATCCATTTGTTGAAACATCTTAAATGGTAGTGTCAACTCCTGAATCTTGATCATATGCCAACTCTTGAAATTGTTGAGCATCAGCCAGTTCTTATATTACAGCAATAATAATTATGATAGCATCCATGTTGATAGTAAGCTCAAACCCTCTGTCATGGACTTGATGCTGACACATATCAACCCCCTAGGACACAGTAGAACAGTCCCTGTGAGCTTCCAAAGAGAATCCCCGGGAGACTCCGAGAGTCTGAAGCGCTGCCTTTCTCACAAGCAGCAGCTAGTGGTTTTGATTTGCTGACCTTGCAGTTCACAGCTCATCACATGACCATTTTACTACCAGGCGTCCTTATGTCAATTTCAAAATATCATTTCCTTTCGCATTGAAAATGATCATCACGTTTATTAATCCCTAATGATACGCTGTAGTGTAGTGGTTATGTGTTGGGTTGCAATCTGCACAGTGGACACTTAGCAAGGACCAGCAGCTCCACGGAAGAAAGATCAGGCTTTCTACTCCTGTCACCAGCTAAAGTCTTGGAAACCCACAGAGGGTGCCTCTGAGTCAGCATTGACTCGATGACAGTAGTTTGGTTTTGGGAAAGGGTGCTAGCCGGAGGCCTGGCGGTGCTGTCCGATAAGCATTGGACTGCCCATCAAAAAGTGGGTGATTTCAACTCACAGCCACTACTTGGCCAAAAGATGAGCCTGTCTGCTTTCATAAAGAGGAAACAACCCTACACATTAGCATGGACTTGACAGCAGATAGTGTGATTTGAGCTAAGGACTCCTAGTGGCAGAGTGATTAAGTGCCTAGGTGTTGACCAGAATGACAATGGTTTGGCAATTCATTCCTGAGATGGCAATTTGCTTCAGTAAATATTTACTGCCTTGGAAAATCTCTAGGGAAATCCTACATTGTTCTGTGGGACAACTCGGAGTCAGAATTAACTTTACAGTTGGTAGTGAGTTTGGAGCTTAATGAGTGCTAAGACTAATATTATGCACATTCCTTACGTTATTTCATATCATTTTTCAGAATATCTAGACACCTTTTCATCTGTCAACTATAAAAACGAATTCAGAATAGTAATACAAGTGGGACAAGGCTGAATTTGAACATGAGTTACCTGACTGTATGCTGCCTGCTGGTACAAATTCCTTAATATATATTGTTCTAATTTACTAACAAAATCCTGGAATTAAAAGAAAAAACTCAAGGGAACAATAAGAGATCTAAAATCAATGGTAAGGAGGATATAGAAAACCTGGTGGGGTTTGAACCAGTGCAATGTAACCAAGAGGAATTATTGAAGGTTGGACATGACAGTGGGACGGGAGGAAAGTAAAACAAAAGGGGAAAGAACTAGAAGGCAAAAGACATTTATAGAGGTATAAATATAGAGATGTTTATATGTAAATATATTAATATATAATGATAGGGATATATATCTGTACATATCTTTATAATGGTAGCAGACAGACATTGGGCCTCTATTTAAGTCCTCCCTCAACACAAGAACACTTTTTTTCCAATAATCTGAAATTCTGTGATGCTCATCTTCCCAACATGATTGTTGATGTCAAAATGGGTGCTTAAACAAATGTGATGAAAAAAGTTGATGGTGCCCGCTGATCAAAAGATATAGCCTCTGGGGTATTAAAGGACATCTAGCAGGGAAGCCCACATGGAAGAAGCACATCGGCCTGTGTAATCATGAGGTGTCACCAGAATCAGATATCAGGCATCAAAGAACCCAAACAAGCAATCATATTGACGCAAAAAAGGGGGTCCAGAGTGGAGACTCCTAGACCCATCTTTAGAAAACTGGACATCCCTCACAGAAGGGTCACAAGGACTGGGAATTATTGGTGTATAACTACCCCCCTCCCCAAGGGGACAAACAACAGAAACATGGGTGAAAGGAGACAGGGAACAGTGTAAGATATAATAATAATAATAATAATAATAATAATATAGAATTTATCGAAGGGCTATGAAGGAGGGGGCAGCTGATACCAAAGGGCTCAAGAAGAAAGAAGATATTTTGAAACTGATGATGGCAACATATGGGTTTTTTTTGTTTTGTTTTTTTGGTTTTTTTTTAAGGCATCACTGCCCTGGTGATGGGAGTAGGAGGCCCAGCCTTTGCTCCTGGGAGCTGGAATCGAACCTCCATCCCAGTGGGCCGCAGTCCTGCGCACAACCACTACGCCACCAGGGCTCAGCCCTGCAACATATGTATTAATGTGCTTGATTCAACTGATGTATACATTGTTGTAAGAACTGTAAGAGCCCCCAATAAAATGACTTATTAAAATAATAATGAAAATAAAAACTTTGTTGTAAATTTTCATAAACATTTGGCACTTAGAGAAATTCAGTATATTTCTAGTTCAAGGTGAGTTCCTTTCTTTGAAGTATCACTTCAAGCAGCTCACCAATTAGGAAAGCTGAGATGAAAGGAAATCAAGGTCTTGTCCTCACAAGATATCTTGCCTGGATTAGAGACACAGAACTACAGTCCGGCAGACTCCATCATGCCATAAATACTTCTGTGGTGAGTCTTCAAAAAGGAATCCTCAGTACTTGGCAGGAAGTGTAAGTCACTTGAATTGACTACTCAGACTACCAGGATATGCTGTTTTTTCGGTTTCTTAATAACTATTACTATGGGGTTGAGCCCTCACTCTCTTGTCAGTGTGTCATGTTGCTATGACTGTTCTCTGGTATTTCAAATACCACAATGTCTTCCATAGTGGATAGATTTCAGCAGAGCTGCCAGGCTAATACCGATAAGGAAGAAAGACATGGTGATCTGCTTCCAAAAATGTTATCCAGTAAAAACCTTATAAATGGCAGCAGACCATTGTCTTGCACAGTGGCAGGAGATGAGCCCCTCAGGTTGGAAGGCACTCAAAAGAACGGTCAGGAAAGAGCTGCCTTCTCAGAGTAGAGTAACTGCATGTGGCAATGAGGCTGCAAGTGCTGCCAGTGGCATTTTCAATGCCCCCCGGGTCACCCATGGTGGGCAGGTTTTAGGGGTTTCTCCAGACTAAGACACTAGGAAGAAGGAAAAAGGGATCAGCTTTTAAGGATTGGCCACTAAAAACTTTATGACTAGCAATGGAACATTGTCTAATATAGCACTAAAAGATGGATCCCTCAGTCTGAACAAAAGCAACAGCAACAACAACAGCACAAACGAATGCCTTTTCGAAAGTCTGTTCTTAGTCTGGAAGTTCCCCAATATTTAGTCAGATTGGATAACCCTGTTGGTATTGGCTATTTTGGCTCTGACAAATGTATTGCTCATTATGCCCAGAATGACTAATTGATAAAAGAATGGCATCATACTCCTGGTCAAGAAGAATACGTCAAGATATACTGTGAACTATAACACTGTCATTGGCAAGGTAATATGCAGACAGCAGTGAAGATGACCAGTTGGGAGAACTGTTTTCCAAATTTAGGTACCAACCCCAAATACCAAAGATGAAGAAATTGAAAATCTTTGTTAATTTTGACAATTTAAAGTTGACAACTTAATCAAGATGCATTGATAATTACTGGTCATGGATCAAGTTGATTTCTCCTAAAAATGTGTCACCTTTGATGGAATGTCATTCCCCGTGTTTGGGCAGTTATGTGATAATGTAACTTGGCAGTTACATAGCCACGAGCCAATCAATTGTGAGAAGTGAAGGATGGGATGCAACATCCTTAATCTAGTCAAAACCCTCATCTGATGTAAAGGAAATTTCTCAGAAGTGTGACCTGCAGCTCATTTTATCTTAGAGGAAGAGAGAGAGAGAGAGAGAGAGATACTCCTACCAAGAAAAAACCAGGAGCAGAATATGCCCTTTGGACCCAGCTCTCTGATCTGGGAAGCTACTTCTTCAGAATTTACTGCTAAGATACATGGAGAGCCCCAAGGAATGCCATTCCTACAGATGCTAAGAGACAAAAATCTTCCTAAACTCTAAGTCGAAGAAGAGAGAACTCCTTCCTCTAGAGTCATCACTGTAAATTTGGACTCTCAACCTCCAAAACTTTGAAAGAATAAGTGCATGTTTGTTAAAGTTTGCCCTTGAATGTAGAGTAGCTAAAGTGAATGGGAGAAAGGATGGAAGAAATGGTATCTACGCAGACTTTAAGGAAAACTCATTAATTGTTCGTATACAGATAACACATCCTTGCTTGCTGAAAGTGAAGGGGACTTGAAGCAATGTCTAATAAAGATAAAAATCCACAACCTTTTACATAAATTATACAACGTAAAGAAAGCAAAAACCCTCACAACTGAACCAATAAGCAACATCATGCTAAGTAGGAAATATTATAGTTGTGAAAGCTTCATTGTACTAGGAAACAGTTTATTGAAGATATTAAACAATGTATTACATTGGGTAAATCTGCTGAAAAAGATACTTTGAATGTGTGCCCAAAAAAAGACATAATTTGAAGCTAAGGTGTGCCATGGCTATTTTTAATAGTCTCATATGTATCCAAAAGCTGACCAATGAATAGGAAATATCCAAGAATAGATGCATTTGAGGTACACTGTTAGTGAAAAAATAGTGAAAGCACCATGGACTTCTAGACGAACAAACAAATCTGTTTGGAAGAAATACAACCAGGATGCACCTTAGAAATGAGGGTGATGAGACCTCTTCCTCACATGCTATGAGCATGTTAAATGGAGGGACCAGTCCCTAGAGAAGGGTATCATTCTGGGTCAACGGAAGATCAACAAAAAAGAAATAAACCATCACAGGGATCGATCGACACCGGGGCTGCAATGATGTGTTCATGCAGAGTAACCACCGTGAAGATGGTTAAAGGTGGATCATTCTGTAGACAGGTGATAGCTGTAAGTCGAAACCAGCTTGACTCTACCGAGCAACTACAACAGACCTAGTAGCTGCAACATGCCTGGCAACTACAGCAGGAACTGGTTACTGTCTAAGCAGTGCATGGTCTGACCTCCATTCCAGAACAAACGCTGGGGCAATTAACTTGGAGGATTTTCAAACAAAACAGCCAACTCTCTTTAGCCGCCAAACCTAAAGGCCCCCACATTCCCTGCTATTCTCATCCCAACCGCTGAAAGGGTTGAGTTAGTGCTCTTCTGTGCATTTGACCCATAAATTGCGGGTTTCAATTGCTTTCATTGTTTCTCTGAAATATCAGTGGCCTGGGAGTAAGTTGTAGTTGCAGATTGATGGCCCAGGTTGGGAAGTTACGACTCTCAGCAGCATCCTGAGTATGATTTCAGAGGGTCCAGGCAGCAGATCATTGTCGGCGCCTTTGTTCTCTGACACGGCAATTGAAACGTGTGAAGTTTCTAGGACAAGGCTTTATAGATCTGAAGCCACTGTCATCTGTTTTAATATTCACATCACTAGAGTCTCCGAGCATACTAACAGAGTAAACCTAGGTAGATCAGTGGACCTGGTGGCCTACAGAGCCACGAGTGGAGGGGTAATTACACGGATGGGATACAGCACTCACTGAAAATAAAATGGCCTCAGAGCATGTAATAGCATGGAAAGGTATAGATGGTGCTTGTTAAGTTGGGGGGGGGGGTAGGAGGAGGAGCACATCAAACTTGATCCAGTATTTACATTAAATATATATACACTATAAACTGAGAAAAGCTCTGCATCTACTTGTCAGCCATGCTTATATCTACTCAAAATGATTATGGGGAATTTTTATTTTCTTCTTTTTATTATGCTTATCGGATAAGTTTTCCATCTTGAGCCTGCATTCTTTTTTTTTATTATTATTATGATAGCAAAAGTCATCTTAAAAGCAACAAAGCCTTAAGCATGCTGACTAAAACAATGAAATGTTATGAAAAAATGAAGAAGAATAAAGTGCTATCCTTAAAGGAGTTTTTAAAAGCCATATGCATGCTCACATTAGCAGCACATATACTGTCATTGGAAGGAGAGAGATTGGCATGGTCCCCGTACAAGATGACACCCAAAGTTGTGAAGCTTTCCATCTTTTCTTTCAGTGAATAATCATGGATATAAAAATGAAGAGAAGGGTCTAAAATTGTGGTGATGATTGCACACCTCTTTTAAATGTATTTAAATTATTGAATTGTACGATCTGTGAATTATATGCCAATAAAACTGCTTTTAAAAAGCATATTCTATGTATTTAACCATAATTACATATACATGTATATGTATATGTATACGCACATATAGGTGCACGTGCACACACACAAATAGGATTATGTTTACCTCAAGAAGTAACCAAAAAGTTTGAACCGGTTTTCCTTCCACTTTCCGCCAACTGGATGACAATGAGTTTGGTTTGGTTAGCTTCCCCCTTTACTCCGATCTCTTTAAAACACACACACACACACACACACACACACACACAGTGATACAGACGGGATAGCAGTCATTCACAATTCCCAAAGGGAAGTCACAGAGCATCTTATCTGCTCTCTAGGCAATGACATCCCCCACAAGCTTCTGGGAGGAAAGCGACATTGTGTGGAACATGTCCCATCTGTACCTGGAGAACTTCAAAAGAACAGATCATATGAAAGGCTCTGAGAAGCACAAAAGTAAATAAACAGGGAACCTTCATGGGGTCCCATGACTTCACTCGTGGACAGCTCACAACCCAGCATCATAGGCATTCGCAAATGCAAACAAACAAAGTAAAACCTATCAGGCAAACAAACAAAGTAAAACCCATTGCCATCAAGTCCGTGCTGAGTCATAGTTAACCCCAGGGGGGTTCTGAGACTAACTGTCTATGGGAACAAAAAGCCCCGTGCTTTAAAAAAGAAGGAAAGAAAATGGACACTTTTTCTTTACAACACCTTGAGTGCATTAGTCCGGAGAAGCTTTTATTTAGACGCTGAGCTTTTGGGTCCAAGGAGAAGATCAATGAGATCCTGCTTTCTGACAGTTGTTTCTGGATCCCAGTTGCTGACCGAAGGCCAGGAAAGCATCCACACTTCTTTGGTAGTTTCCTGGGAGAGAAGGGGACACAGCCCACTACTGCTGTTGTGCTTTAAGCCTTGAAAACTTTTCAGTTATTAGAGGGTTATTCTTCACCTCGTTCCTGTTACCCAGAAAGGCAATTTATACTCTGGAGTCTGGCAACAAATGGCCAATGGAAGGACTTTCAAGTAGACCGCAATCAACTTACCAATGCTGGCAGTGCAGCCGCGTCAGCTCAAACGCTGACCATGTCGACACTTTTCTCTGTGCCTTGAATGTGCCTTCAGGAGCAGCATCTTGTGAGGAGATAGCCCAGGAGCACACTGCATCGTGGCTCCTGCACCCAGGGACCGTGGCTGGCCAGAGTCAAGGCGGAAAAATGATTTGCGTCCCCTTCGCACTCCTTAGGGACATAGTTTACACAGGTTACTACTGGAACTGGGCAAGATGGATGTACTCGCAAAGGACCTACCACCACACCAAGTCAAATAATTTATCTTAAAATTAGTTCAGAAAGGCATTTGGGGGTGGGGGGGGGGAAACAAGGATTAGACAGTTGACAAGTGGTGAAAATTCGGACAATGTTTACCCTAGAAGAGGTTGATATTTCTATTTCTTGAGGTTCTCTGTTACTCATGGGTCATTTTGTATGAATGTGGGCACATACAGGGAGAGGGGGATACCCAAAAAAACATGCAGAATTGCACAGGGCTGTGCAGAGCTTTCGTAGTATGCATTTTTACCACTAGGCAAGCATCAAACAACTCGCTCTGAGTTAGTGCCACTAGTGACTGATGCCTCAGAAGGCATCACAGTCTGTTCACGGTGAATTTTTTGGTAAAAGCACTTTCACTCCAATCTCGGTTTTTGTGATGGCTGATTTAAGAGAACAGCAAGCTGCTGCGACATTTTGTTTCCTGCTCTGGGACAGTGCAGCAGACACTGCGGTGATGTGGAACACAGCTTACAAGGACAGCACTATGGGCAAAACACAAGTGTATGAGTGCTTTCCTCATTTCCAAAAAAGATGAAATGTCAATTGATGACAAGCCTCGTTCTAGACATCTGCCAACTTGGCAAAAGCACAAAAATGTTGACTCAGAGTTTGCTCCACCAGGTCAGCCTGTTAATCAAGCTTTCTATTTAGAGCAGTAGTTCTCAACCTGTGGGTTGCAACCCCTTTAGGGGTCAAATGACCTTTTCACAGGGGTCCCCAATTCATAACAGTAGCAAAATTACAGTTATAAAGTAGCAACAAAAATAATTTAATGGTTGGGGGAGGTCATCACAACATGAGGAACTAAGGCTGAGCCCCGGTAATGTAGTGGTTGAGTGCGGGACTGCGGGTCACTGGTTTGGCGGTTCAAATCCAGCAGCAGCTCTCCAGGAGCAAGGCTGGGCCTCCCACTCCCACCAGAGGGCAGTGATGCCCCCAAAACAAAAAACAACATGAAGAACTGTATTAAAGGGTCATGGTATTAGGAAGGTTAAGAACTACTGACTTAGAGGTTCTGAAAAGACAACATGATAGGATGTGACTAAAAAGACCTGATTTATGGCAGACAGGGTACTGGTTTTGCCAACACATCAATACACTTGCTCTCACAGCCATCTCAGTGTACCATTTTTGGGTAAAAATTAATTAATTAATTAATTAATTAATTAATTACTAACCCAGTGTGTTAGTCCAGGTAAACTAGAGAAACAAATTCATAGACACGCATATGGATATAAGGGTATGGTTTATATACAAGAGGAATAGGACATTAAGAAAGCATCCCAACCCACTCCAGTTCAAAGTCATTAGTCTGATATTAGCCCTTATGTCTGATACCAGGCTATAACCTCTCCTTCCAACTCACAAAGTCACAGGTCAGTGGGTGCAGAGTCCTAGCACTGGCAGGGGTCTCCCCAGGACTCCTCGCTTCCAGGGCTCAGGGTCCATCGACAGCATCCAGTGGTGATAGAGGCAACTCAGCGCTGGCAAGGGTCTCCACGTGGCTTCTCTAGCTTCAGCGGTCTGGTTCCATCAGGGTAAGGCCTTGTGGCTTCTCCTCTGGCTCCTGCAGCTCCTCAGACACTGCTATCTTGTCTTCTCCAAAATTCATCATCTCTGAGACTAACTCCCAACAACTGGGGAGATAGCTTCTCATCTCCACGAGGGAAATATCGCGAGATTTCCCAGAAGTCTCAGGAGAAAGCCATGCCCACACGGAGGCCTCCTTGGCTACTCAATGGCTATCTCCAGATTAACAGGCTAGACTCCACCCTACATCTCAATCATGAAATTAACATAAGCACCTGACTGCCACACCCAGCACGTCTCTTTTGCCACATGCACCTTATTCACCTGATCACACTCCTGCATGTTTCTTCTTGTTTCCATGAATGAAGAGAACATGAAAAGACAGCAATTTGAAAACATAGGAGAGGTGTTGGGGAAAACAAAAAAAAAGAACAAAGGAAGTGCTGGCAGCCATCCAAACAGATGAGTGTGGAAAATGTTTCTAAGAATGGAATTGCACTCCACTGGGATGGAGGTTCAATTCCAGCAGCGGCCCCATAGGAGGAAAGGCTGGGCCTCCTACTCCCACCACCAGAGGACAGTGATGGCAAAAAAAAAAAAAAAAAAGACTGGAATTGCAGATTACACAAATGTATTAAATGTAACAGAGAGTACTTTGGTATGATTGTTTTGCTATAAATATATACATACCTACAGATCTGTGAAAAAGAAAAAAATCCCATGTGGGAAGGGCACCCCTCGTATATATGCAAATGTGTGTGCTTATCATCTATCCCTAAAATTCATGGAACCGACACTTTATTTTTCATCTACAAAAATAATTATAGGGTCATGTGAGTTCAAGAATTAACCAGAAACTGAACTTTACCTTGTATGTCTTAGGGAAAAGGAACAGGCATGGGAGGAGTTATTATACTCTCAAACTACATGAAACCTCCAGGTGTCTCTTTGTAGAATACCACATAAATGTTTCTCCCCAAAATGATCCCTTAATCCATAATATCTCTGCAAATCATTTTTGTTAATGCTGTTGATGAGTACCAGATTACTGGCTACGTTTTTCTGGAAGCCATTTACTCACCAATTATTTATTCATCAACTACAATGATTTCTGCACAGTGCTAGGTCTTGGCAGAGGGATAAGAATAGACATAATAATGATAGTGATGATATCAGATAAAGTCTTTGCCCTCACAAAGGTTACCGTTTATCTGAGAGGCACAATTAAAAATCAGTTGAAACTGGTCTATCGATTGAGGCATCTTCCCGTAAGATATAAGGGAACAGTCAACTAAAGAACAATCGATGGTAAAGCCATGAGGGTGTAATAGAAGATTAAGAAGTGATGAAGATCTGATAGAAGTAGAAATGCCCTCATAACCGCTGTTCTCCTTTGAATTCTGTTTCAACTTTATTCTACCCTGCATCTAACATTCAGCCTGCATAGCTCCCTATTCTATACACAAGGCAAATAATTCAACACCGCTCTTTCTTGGCAACTGCTCTGTCTTAGCAGGGAATTTATCTGCTGGATATGTTTCCCCTGTTGAGAATTCTCATCTTTTTTTCCCCCTTTGCCTTATTTGAGGTCCAAGTCAAATTCTATTCCCAAGTCTCCCCATCATCAACTCACTCTTTCTGCTTTAGAAGTATACACAGTTTACCTCCATTTGATCTTTACTTGTTCTCATATGGATTGTAGTTGCTGTAATAATAGAATATGACATGTGCCTTTTAATTTCTATAATGAAGACATCACTGCTGCATTTGGGAAGCAGTGGCAATGTCAAATGAAATGAAAACAAAAGGAGGGTGGTCTTTCCTCAGTGCAAACGGTAGAGGATAAGGAGGCTTTTGCGTGTACCCAGGCTTAGAAGTGGGCACATGTATGCTGGCATGTGTCATTACATAAATAGAATAAACATTTAATGATGACAGGAAGGAACCACATGGATTTTCAGCACTCTTGGAGCAACAACGGGGATGTATCATTTACTATTGGTGATTCTCTAAAGCAGTGGTAAAGTGGCAGCAGTGAACAAGACCAGGAAAAAAAAAACTCTCGCCCTCACAACCAGTTGGTGAATTGATTGTATCATCTCCTTTATTCATAAAAACTTAGAGAGAATGGTATACATTTTTAAAGTAGCCTGAATGGCTCCGGGTGCTTAGTTGTCAATGACAGTATTTACCCTAAAGAAGAAGGGACCTATCCTAGGATATGAGGCTGCTCATGAAATTTCTGGGAAGGGAAGACCCGGGTTTAGCTCTTAGCCAGCTGGAAATGACGTCCATAAACAGCACAGGCAAGAACATTCTGGTGATTCTTTGCATGTTTGACGGCGAGAAATCCCATCACACGTGCTCCAGAAGAAGCAGATACCTTTGACCCTTGCTTTCCTTTTCAAGCAACCAGCAAGCAGTGGTGAGTCATTTCTCCCTTCTCTAGTGAGGTCTTTCCCAGGAGATGCTGATCAGGGACAAATTTGTCGAAGGTCCCTAACCTAAAAATCATCTAAGAAGGCTTGATGATCTGAATTTAGGGTTCCACTCCTGTAGTCCAGAAAGAAAAAAAAAGAGAAATATTTGGAATATGGGATGAATTAACTAAACTATATAGCATTTGCAATAATTGGAAAATTTAAGTGACCAAAGTCATAGAGTTAGTAAGTGGCCAAGCCCTCTGATGCCAAGTCTTCCCAAGATAAAATGACTGCCATCCTGTAGAAAAGATAACTCACTTTACCTTTAACTAGATCATTCAGTTACCTTCAGAGCTTCATTAAAATATCCTCTGTGAGTACGTTTTCCTTTCGACCTAGAATTGCTTATGCTGTCAGCATTATGGCTCATTTTACTTTCTAGATAACTTCATATTGGGGCAGTAGTAGTCTTATCAAGAGGCATGAGTTCTTGATTTTTCATACCGTTCTCATTAAAAATATATGCACGGGAGCCTACCGCTTTCCAAACTGAGTTCAGGGCCATGGACACCCTGGGGCTATGCAGTGATTGACAGGATTTGTGAATTCATTTTCCCGCTCACTCACATTTACTTTACGAATAACTAAAATAAACAAATAAATAAATATGAAATTGTTCTAAAACTCTGATCCTCGTGTCAAAAGTGAAAAAAGACGATCGTAGGTCATAGTCAATAATTTAGATGACACAATTGAATAGACTGGTAGCTATTCAGACTCAGTCATGGGGAAGGAGCCCCGGTGGCCTAGTGGGTTACACACTGGACTGCTCACCACAAGGTCAGCAGATGGAAACCTCCCACAGCTTCACAGGAAAAAAGATGAGACTTCTTCCTCCACTAGTGATGTACACTCCTGGAAACCCGTGGGGCACTTCAATGCGGCCCTGGCGGGTGCTTATGAGTCAGAATCAACTCAACAGCAGTGAGTTGGATTGATTTTTGTTTCTGTTTGGTGAGTTAAGCGAAACTGGGGCAATTTCCTGAACTTCGATGGGCATCAGTTTCCTCTTCGGGGAAACGGGAACAAGGATGCTGATTTCTTAATGCGTGGTAAGAGTGTGTAAGTTAATTTATAAATCGTTCGTTGTTGTTGTTCTCTGACGCCAAAGAGTTGGTTCTAACGCGCAAAAAACCTATGGACAGCAGAAGGGAACACTGCCTGGTCTTCCCCCGTCTTCACGGGTTTCAGCTTTCGTCTTCGATCTCAGTGTTGCAGCCGCTGTGTCGATCTTTGTCAGCAAAGGTCTCCTTGCTCGTTGACCCTCTACTTTCATAAACATGATGCCTTTTTCCGGGATGGGACTCTCCTGAAGGAGACCTGTTAACTAATCCTTTGGGCGATGTAAACAATTAATGGTCAGTTCCACAATCCAGCCTGGTTTGGGTTGATGATTGTGAACTTCTCCATTAATTCTGTTGTCAATTCTGACTCACAGCAACCCAGTAAGAAGGATAGCACTTCCCCCGTTTGCTTTCTAAGACAGTAAATATTTATGGAAACAGATAGCCTCATCTTTCTCCTGCAGATCCGCTGTGCATATTTTCACCAAAAATACATTTTTTAAGAAAAGTGGAGGATATTCAGGGAAGCAAGTGTCACTGACGTGTTTGATAAAGTAATAGGTATCAGCTTTTACCACTTGTGTCTGGTGGCATAGAGGCCTACTAAATATAACTTCGTGAGCTATTTGTTTATTTTTATCCATTCTTATATATCTACATGATCTGGTATTTCTCAACACTCAAGTCATCTCTCCCATGGAGGTGTCTCCCTGGAACAGGTGAAATTCTGCATCTCTGCTCTCTCTCCCTCATCTTTATTTAGTTCTCTCCAACTGTCAATGTTTAGCAATGGTTGGATACTTCAATTTCCTCATCATTGGTTTTAGTAGTTCACGCATAAATTTGAATAAAACTGTGTTAATTGGTCTTCCTGGAAGGCATGTAGATGTTTTCCTATCACGTATACCAGCTTATTTCGAGGCTGATCTTAGAATACTGTTTGTAATGATAATACTATGTCATTCCTCTTGAATTTGCCATTTTGGGCATAGTAAACCCCATCTTGATTGTTAGATTCAAAATGATCAGTGTTAGTCCATAATGGTTACTCATTGGGCTGTTAACAGTAAAGTCAGCTGTTTGAAACCACAAGCATCTCCTTAGGAGAAAGACCAGGCTATCTACCCCGCTAAAAAGACTTACAGTCTCAGAAACTCACAGGGCCAATTCCACCCAGTCCTGTAGGATCCTTATGAGTCAGAATGACAATATGTTTTTGCTTTAGAATGCCTACCTATGAAATTGTTCTTTATGCATTCTATTTCACTTTGACAACTTCCAATTCACCTAAATATAAAATGACTCTATTTGGTTACACCAGTTGTGTCTTGTATTGGTTGGAGCTGGATTATGTTGCCTGAAAGTTTATTGTTTTTACATTCTTTTCTGTGTATTTTCATAATGAGTTTTATGTCATTTATGCCTTTTAACAACTCTGGGAAATGAAGTCAGAAGACTAAAACTACATATTTCTTAAATTTAGTTTATAATAAAAAGAAATTGAAACAAAAATGACTCTATAGTTTGGGCAGAAATGAAATAGAATTTTGCAAAACACTTCAGAAACAACTTATTACTAAGGACTATAATCTTGATTTAACCATTCTTAATGTGTCATAGTAATCTACTAAGCCAGGAAAACGTTATTCTTTTGATGTGAGATATTTTGTAGAGAATGGCAAATGAGAATCCCCCTCCCTTTAATTTCTGATGGTTTTACATTCATATGATTCCATGTGTTAAAGGAAAAGGACTATATTTCCTTTCACAAGTGACCTCTTTCCAATTATACTTAGCGACCTTTCCTAAGTTCTCCTTCTACAAAACTTTCAAACTGTCATATCGGCTTTCAAATTATTTACAGTACTAAGAGAGAGGGGAAGCAAATAGCTTGAAATTGCTTAGAAAATCACCAGTACCATCCGACCAGGATTTACTGCAAAGATTACTATTAAAATGTAGTCCTGAAACAAAAAAAGTCTCAGAATTTCATGGAAATCCATCTCTAATGGGCCAAGGAAACACATGCTTTGAATGGGACTTTACAATGTTTTTATGTTTACAGAAACAACCTGACATCTCCAATATAAAGTAAAGTAAAACTTTCAACCATGTAGGTGAAAATATAGCACAGAATTCCCTCTTTTCTTTCTTCTTTTTTTTAACCTTGTGTTGTCACTAGAAAAGCCCGTCCTATCCCTGCCAAGTTTGTCTATGATACAAACTTCTCTGTTCAAGAAATTGGACTCCGACGTTTATTGTGAAGTTGTGTTGGTTTGTTTTCACCAATAAAAAGGGCAATCAGCAAGCAAATTCTACCTTCGCCCTCTTTTGGCATAAACTGACACACCCTGAGAGCGAGTGGTGCTGAAAATGGGGAGAATGCAAAACTCATTGAGTCCTTAATCCTTTCTGATGAACATGGTTGGAGAGTTGAGAGCAGGAGTCTCTTTCTCAGGACTCAGTGAGCTCCCCCTGCTGAGAAGACTAGAGGGAAGACTGGATTCTGGCTTGGAAACTGTAAAAGGCTAGCAGAGACAGCGGCAGTAATGTGAATGCAAGGCCCACCAGAACAATCAGCTGAAAGACATGAGTGTGCAGCAGGAAGGAAGTGAAGCCAGAGTTTCAAGATCAAAAGATGACTCTCAAAGTCAAAGCAGCTGAAACGCAAGAAGCTAGAACAGAAGACACTTCTTGCCTTTCATCAGAATGGTAGCATGTGCCATGCTGATGTCTTGTTGACCTTGTTCGTGGCTGATGAGATGGCTTCCGTTTCATGGCAATACCACTTGCACAACAGAAAGACACGTTTTCGGGTCCTGTGCCAACTCCATGACCAGGTGCAGATGTGAATTGTTGGGATTCTGATCATGAGGTCATTTCCCCTAGATAGTCTTAACCTGGAAATTGCTGAAACCCATTGATCCTCAGAGCAACATACCAACCTTCATGGACAAAGGGTGGGGACTGTGTTGAATTTTCTAGGCTGTCATCTTTATAGGGATAGATGGCCAGGTCTTTCTCTGTAGAGCTGCTGGTGGGTTTGACCCAACAGTGTCTTGGTTAGTGGCCAAGCACTTAACCACTGCACCAGATGGCGCCTTAGGTGTATGGCTATTGAAATCCTTGCCCATGGAATCCAAGTTGGAGTGGTCGGGGGACCTACAGTAGTTGCAAGAGCTCTGGGAGGTTGACTGTGGTGGAGTTGGAAGCAGCAGAAGAATGAAAACTGGAATCTGAGTCTCTAGTCATAGGGGAGATAAAAATATTTAACAAATAGAAGTTGGGGAAAATGGGAGCATTTTAAAACTGGCGCCCCCTCAAGCATGAAACAGGTAGTGCCTTGACAAGGTCACGGTGAACAAGTTTCAGTAGTTGGAGTGATATTGAAGCTCAGCATCATCAGGGGATGTGTGACTAGTCACAACCGATGATAGAAGATGAAAGCAAAGCACAGGATCGATGTCCATCTGATGGGAAAGGAGTATCATTTCAGAAAATGATGCACAATAACGAGAGATTTCAGAAGAACAGGAGGACAGTTTCAAAGTCACTCTGCCAACGAAAACTGTCATTGTCACCCAGCATTCCCTATGGTTGCCTTTCTAGGGTAGTTCACAGATTCTGTGTAGTGCTGAAAATTGATAAGTTCCTTGGTTAACTGATTAGCTTATGATATACTGTGCAATATTACATTTTAGACATGCTCAATTATAACTCTTGAAGAGCCTATGGAAAAAGTGATCTGAAGTTATGTTTTTACTGGTTTTTTCTTAAAACTGTAAAATAAGCATCGCGATCAGGGTCTTTTTCATTTCAGAGAATGTTACTGGTGGTTATGCAGATACCCTATTCAAGAAACATCTATTTTAATATTCTAAAGTTATGTTTTAGAAAATGCTAATTCTACAGCAACCGGGGTTGACAGTAACAGCAATCATGACATTTCTTCTAACTCGTACACTGCAGTAAACAGCGGTGGGGGGGGGGGGTGGGGGCATGCGCATATCTGACCTCCAGTGGATTCCTGTTGCCCTGACTCCGGGCTCGGGCATGCCCCCACCCTCCATCCTTCTTTACACTGTTCTACACCAACTGGTCTTTCTATGGAAATCCTACTTCCATGCTGGGTTTGATAATTCATTGAAGTGATCACACAGGACTCACAGACAAAGCTCACAGATATGGAGGTTTATAAAGGAAGTTGAAGGACCACAAGTCAGGATCAGTAAACAGTAAGGACTTGGTCTACAACAAGACTCCTTAACCAGCAACCAAGTCTCTCCATCCCCAGCCTCTCAGCTCCGTGGTACCCTGCCCTCCCCTTCCATGTTAGAAAGCCCTCCTGTTTCTCTTTCTCAGGGTCCCATAATTTTGGCCCTCCTCCTCTGCTCTGTCTTAGATCATGGTTTCCTTGTCTGAGTCTCTGGTCTTAACCAGGCTCCTTCGCCCTGCCCCCTTGTCTCCATGCCAGAGTCTATAGCACCTCTGCCTCCACCATGTCAGACAGGCATCTTGTCCATGCTCTTCCCATGGTCTGCAACTTTCTCTCTGTGGTCCGCCATGTGCCTTAGTTAAGATTCATCGATGGATTGTTTCCCGTGAAACATCTTATGGGCAACCCCCACTGGACTTGTCCTTCTTTATCAGGCTTCTATTAATGGTGATAAGACTTTATATTCATGTCGCACTTTGTAGCTTGACAAAATAATTTCCAAAATGTTATCTCTTTTGAGCCATACAAGGAACCTGCAAAATACCGCCAGCTGTTATTATTATACTATTTTATAGACCAAAAAGCAAAACCATAGAGATGCCTGGGGCACAAAGCTGGTGACCAAAAATCTGGGACAGGAATCAGGGTCTTTCGGTGAGCTACCACTGACTGCTGGCAACAGCAGGCCCCAGGTCCCATGAAGAGCAGCTGCACAAATATGTTTGGCTACCATGCATTCTCATACTTCAATCTTGTATAAATGGACATGTGAGTTATTTTTTCTCAAAGGGCAAATAACTAACTGTATATTCTCTCCCACTCTATACTGATTGCTGCATGCTTCCGAATATCACTCTTTGAAGGGTGATCTAAGTCATAGCACCTCCCTGGGTGGCACTGACTACACGGCATCTCCTTAGAGTTGGTAAATTGTAAATAGTAAGAATGTCCATGAAGCTCCCTGGTTT
This sequence comes from Nesogale talazaci, assembly GCA_004026705.1. Classification (NCBI taxonomy): domain Eukaryota; kingdom Metazoa; phylum Chordata; class Mammalia; order Afrosoricida; family Tenrecidae; genus Nesogale; species Nesogale talazaci. The sequence goes on along the minus strand of PVJH01011559.1, from coordinate 21,387 downwards.
CTTAAACTACCCATTTCTATCAGCTTCCCCAAAGATGATGGGTCAAAGGCATAGGTGTTCGGTACTATATGGCTCACGTTTTAAATTCTCCCAGCTGCTGTTCACAGTTCTTCCCTCTCATCGGTGCCCACATTCCTAGTTAAACACCCTCTCTCTCCTTTCCCCAGTGGAGAAGCCCCACCTGAGGCCTGAACAGGTTGCCAGCCTGCTGGGCCTGGTGATGATATAAGTGATTGCCCATTTCTAAAAACCTGCCCTATCTCAGGCAGTCAAGACACAATATCCATCACAGCAAAGGAAGCAAAGCATTTATTTAAAATAATGAGATTTCCTCATTTTCCTTTTTTCCTGAATCGCAGTGAGATTTGAAAAAAAAAGAAAGAAAGAAAGAAAAAACCCTCTGCATTCTAGAACTAGGGCAACACACTGATTTGAAGAAAGCTATAATCTTCCCTTCTAATTTGAAGCTCACTTTCTCATCAGTGACATCGAGGGTGGCTTTTTCTGAAAAGCAAGAGCCCTTAAAACCAAAGACACCCTCCTTTCCCCCACACTTCTTTCAAGTGGTCCCCCTTCTTCCCAGGGCAAGGATATATAAAGACTTGTTAAAATACAAATTTTAAAGCATACTGAACTAAAAAAGAGAGAGGTTTGAATCCGTTCTGGCAGATTTCAGAGGGAAATGGTTTCCGCTGCCACGGTGACTCTTACCTGTCCCTTCCCAACCTCGTTGCCAGTGATCTGTTGGGTCCGTTCAATTAAGGGGACTCTTTCAGAGAAGGTGTAATTAAATTCTTCCAAGGAGCAAATTAGGTCTTTGTCCTTCTGAGGCAGAGGAGTCAGAATGCGTCCTTCCATGAGCATCGGGGGATTTCTACTGCGAGGGTTCTGGTGCCTTCTGTGGCCAGAAAGAGGCTTCCTTAAAAGAAAGGCTCAGACCAAAGGCCAGATTTGAAGCAAGAATAGGTTAGCAAGCTGTAGAGCATCATGGTTTATGAAATTCTCCCTTCAAGGACCATTATCTAGTGTTAATAGCGCTTTATTTCTTCCTCTCCTGTGCTTATTTAGAGCATAATTATGAGAGAGCAAGAGAAAAGGAGGGAGTGGGGCATCGAGATAACCATATGCCAAATGAATGCCGCCGAGTCGGAGCTGTGGCCGCTGGGGCTCCTGCATCAATTAGCTCCGTTGCAGGCTGAGCTCCCGTCTATTTCCCCACAGAAAGACGCCACTTTGATTTCACTTGTGCACCAGCTCTGAGGAAAGCCATTGCAAATCAAAACATTTTTCAGAAAGGCCGTCTTTTATGCCGCTGAATATCACGATGCAGATCACGGCCAGCTCTTCCTCGGTTTCAAGAGTGTGCCGTGCACACGCGTGGTTCGCCTCTTCTCCCCGGCCTCCTTGTTTCCCTTCCTGCCTCTTGGCGGCTGAACACTGAGCGTCTTTTGGTCTTTTCGTCAGGGCCGCGCCTCCTCGCATCCTGCTTTCGAGTCTGCTCTGCCGAGCTTTATGCACAATCCCGTTCCCAGTGCCCCGGGGTCTTGGACTACTCAAAACTGGCCCCAGGTAGCAGGTGGCAGGTCATTTGGGGTGACCCAAGAGAAGGCGCCCAGAAACCACTGCCCTGGCTTATCTTGCTTGATTTATTTGAGTTTCTAAAAGGAAAGCGATAGTGACTCTGCTATCTAGTTTACATTGGCTTAAAAAATCTTTTTTGGCTTTATTGATTTAGTTGTTAATTCATCTTGGAAGCTTGTTTCCATTTATTCATGGAGGGCTTTCTTCTGTGAATGGTCCTTACAAGGGTTATAAATGTTGTCTCCTGAGGGGAGTTGGTTTACCAAAAATGAAGTGTACTCATGAAGGATGAAGTCTTGTGAAGCAAAGTGTTTCATGTTCTCTCCTAAAGTTCTAGAAGGCAGGGTGTTTGCAGGAATAGAGGACTTGTCATTGCAAGGAAGAAGGAAGCCAAGACCAGGGAAGCAAAAGACCAGGGAAGTGAAGAGTTCAAACACATAACAGGTGCTCCTAGCTTGCGGCCTTGCAGCTGGATACACCTCATGCACGCTCACCGTCCATCGGTGCACACTCACCACTCCAACGTGGCAGAGACCTAAATGGCAGGTAGTGGTGCTTCACACTAAGATAAACTAGGAAGAAAGGCCTGGCAATCTAAAGATCATCTAAAATAGTCTAAAAATCAGTCAATGAAAATGACTGGCTATACATGGAAGAAGCACACCAGCCTCTGTGTTCATGAAGTGTCAATGGAATCAGGTATCAGAATATCAAAAACAAACAGTGGTATTGATGGATCACAGGAGAGATCCAAAGTTCATCTGTAGACAATGGGACATCCCATCACAGAAGATTCACCCAGGGTGCACTGTAACACACTGCGCTCCCCTGGTTCTTTAATGCTTCCTTCCCCCATCTATCACGACCCCAGGATTTTCTCACAAAATCTGCTAAAACAGAATGTGTACAGATAAGAACTTTCAACACATGGGAGCCAGGAAAGAAAAACCCCTCAGAAATAGTAATGGGAATAATGATACCATGTGTATGGAAGGGGGAGAAAGGGGTAAACTGTCACAATGATAAATGTATTACCTGCCTCAAATGGGGACGAATGACAGAAACATGGTTGAAGGGATACAACAGACAGTATAAGATTATGAAAAAATAACAATAATGTATAGTATATCAAGAGTTCACAAAGGTGATAGGAAGGGGGGAAAGAGGAACTGATATCAAGGGCTCAAATAAAAGAAAATGTTTTTTAAAATGATGATGGCAGCATATGTATAAGTTTGCATGATATAATTGATTTATGGATTTTATAATATCTGTAAAAGTCCCCAATAAAATGATTTTTAAAAAATAATAAGGTTGAAAGAAAGGAAATGATTGGCTAATGTTTCCTGAAGCAGTGGGCCATGGCCCCCTGGGTTGGAATGATCCAGGGGAGCTGCAAAAGCTGCTATCCAGGGTTTCTCCTGGGTTACAGGGGGGCCACACTACTAACGTTTTCACTGTCATGGAAACATTGAATAAAATTGTTCTTTTCTGAAAAGCTAGTGGTAAGCCAAATAAGTTTGGGAGCCTATGGAAAAGTTAGACACATGTGACCTAAGGTGAAGGGGAAGGCAATATGTAGTAAGAGGGAGGTAGCTAAGAATGAAGGAGGCAGGGGAAAACACTGGGAGACATGCAAGGGTTAAAAACAACAGAAATAAATGTTATTAGATATACACAACGTTGCATTAATAGTGAGTCACCCCTGAGTAGATGCATAGACAGACATGAAAGCTGAATATATATAGATATATATATATTTGACATAGATTATTTACACATGCGTTGCAGAAATAGTTATGTATGTGGTAGAGCATGAGGGAGATAGCATTATGAAAAGTTTTTCAATCCAACCAAGCACAAATACCTGGAGGGAGTAAGTCATTGGGTTTAAGGTTCAGGACCACAGTCTCAGGAGACACCAAGATCAATTGGTATTGCATAGTTCTACATGCTGCTTTGGTGTGTAACACGGATTCTTATAAGTTATGGATGGCATTTAAGTGCAATTGTTGGTTTTCCCTTGTCCAAGTCACATAAGATTGATGAAAATCAAGAACACAAAGCCAATTAGTCCAGGGGACAAATGGACCAGTTGATGGTGCCCAACTACCACTACCAACTGGTCAAAATCAGATCACAATGGAAGGACCTGTATACAGCAGGACTGAAATGTGAAACTAAACTCAAAGTCACTTTAAAAAGCCAGACTTACAGGCCGAACCCCGAGACTTTGGCCATTGGACATCTTTCATTTTTGGAACTAAACTCACTCCCGTGGCTCCATTTTCAGCCAACCACTTGTCAGGCCTCGCAATGAGACAATAATACTAGGGAGGTCTGAACGCTTTGGACTAATCAATCATTTGAAATTAAAAGGGCTGCATGGACACTATTCATATAGGTTAGGAAAGGAGGAATGGAAACAGGAAAAGGGAGGAAGCGGGAGGAAGTGGCAGTGCAGTGAGGGGATTGCAACAAATTAGAGAAAGAAAATGTACATGAATTTTTCGATGCAAAACTGAGGATGTGGTCTGTAAACTTTCACCCAAATCATAATAAAAAGTTTAAAGAGAAAAAAAGACCTTACAAGTTGGGTTAAAATGGTCTGATGGTGTGGATCCAGGCAGGGTTTCCTTTTGTTGTATATGAGGTCATCATAAATGATGGGCCTGCCCACTGGCCGCTAACAACAATTAGGCATTAATCCCCCAAAGCAAGACAAACTCGCCTCAGCAAGAGGCAAATACAGAGTAAAAGACTAAAAGAACCAGAAATAGAAAGCCATTCTGGTCTCAACTCAGGGCCTGGTCAAGGTCTCTAAAACAATCCTTCTCCCCAGCCCAACCCAGAGGCCCTGCCCTGCTTCGTGTCTAGCCCATTGATTTATCCCTCTCAGTACTTAGCGCTCCTCAAATGCATCCACACATCATGTGCTTGAGGGCAGTGGTGGTTCAGGGGAAGAACCAATCCTCTCCTTCCATGTCATAATTCCAGGTTTCACTCTCAACCAATGGAGGTCTTAGCAGCTATTGCCCATCTGTCAATGGAGGCTTGCATGCTGCTGTCATGCTGAACAGGTTTCAGGAGAGCTTTCAGATGAAGACAGACTAGGTCAAAGAAAAAGGTCTGGCTATCTAGTTCCCAAAATCAGCCAATGAAATCACTGTGGATCACAACAGTCTGATCCCACTGGGCGTTCAGTTGTCATGAGCCAGGAACCAACTCCAGGGCAGCTACAACAAAGGATGCTGCTTTTCTCCCCACCTCTACTGGAATGCAGATCCCCAAACCAAAACCAGACTGCCAGGGAGTCGATTCTGACTTAGCAACCTATAGAACTGACTAGAACTGGCACTGGGAGTGTCCAAGACCTTAGCTCATGACGGGCTAGAAAGCCTCTGAAAAACTGCTGGTGGTTTCAAATGACTGACTCAAAGCAACCACGTAGGACAGTGTGGAACTGTCCCTGTGAGTTTCCAAGAGTGGAACTCTTCACGGGAGTAGAAAGCCTCATCTTTCTCCTGAAGAAAGGTGAGTGGTCTTGAACTGCTGACCTTAAGATGAGCAGACCATTATGCAAGCAGTCCCTCCCACAAGCAAAAGGAACTGACAGCAAACACATGGTTTGTCTGTGTATCTTACAAGTTCAAAGAACAGTGCCTGACATCTTGTGGGTGTTCCGTGCCTACTTGCTAAGTGATCAGAATATATTTGAAAACCAAAGTAAAATCAGAAACTGGAAAGAATTTAGTATTCCTTGAAAGGCCAGAAAGTGAAAACAGGTCATTAGGTAAGTTTCCCCCGCAACCTGGCCCCAAGGACGAAGGGAAGATGGAAAGCTTGCAAACCAGTTCGGTGTTAAGTGGCAACAGAGGCAAAATACATGAGTGTTGACTTGGATCTACCCGAGATAAACATGAAACTAACCCCCAAAACTATGAGCGGTTTGCCAGAGACACTGTCCAGATAGCCAGAGACACCAGAGATGCTCCCAGGCCCTACCTCTGGCCACAAAAGAAAAGAACTTTACTAAGCTTTTGTTTCTAAATAAATTACTCAAAGTAGCAGACATTCCGCCATGAGATTTCTAGGAGGAACATGTGCTTCTTAAATTGAAAATTCTGCCTCATTAACTTCCTGGAAGGTGAAAGTGGAGAGTTACTGGAGAGTTCTTCGAATGAGGTAATCTGTGATAGAGGAAAGCCCCTGGGGGAAAGATCTTTCAAATGTTCTAGTTGAATGTTTCTATTTGGAGGGATTTTGTATTTAATGGATGACAAGTTAATGTGTCATCAGTGTCTGTGGCTGCGGTAGAGCTGTTAAGAGCAATGACAAATGTGAGGTGTGCAACTTTCTATTTTACTGATCCATTAACTTGTCTGTTAAACAGGATTTTTAAAAATCTTGTAAAACGGGAAGAACCCTCCAGAGGTTTCTGCTTTGTGACACTCGATGCCTTCCCCAGAACTTTCCAGCTGCCTTATTTTTCTCTTGTTTTGGTTTTATCTTTTTTTGTTTTGCTTCTTCAGTTTGGGTTTCCCAATGAAGAAACTATTCTCAGAGAGAAGAGTTTTCGCCATGTGCCCACTAACCTTGAGGAGACACACTTATACCAAGTGTTCCTTATTTAGAAGCACAGATCGATATAGGTGTTCAGGAGCCAACACTATGAATTGATGAACTCATAGAACACTTCCATCTCCCTTAGATCCTGCTCTTTGTTTCTTAATGCCATGTATCCTGGACAAAATAGATTAGCAAGGTGGTTGCAAAACTGAACAACCACTGGGAGGTAGTGCAGGACTGGGCAGTGTTTTCTTTCTGTTGCCCTCAGCATCGCTATGGGTGGGAAATGACTCAACGGGGCCTAACAACAGTGAATACTTAAAATGAATGCATAAGGGCACAGCAGTTGCTCAATGGTTGGATTTTTGCCTTCCGTGTAAGAAACCTGAGTTCAGCCCCAGCCAAGGCACCTCATTCTTAGCATCACCCATCAGTCGGTGGCAGTTTGCATGTTGTTGTGATGATGGCCAGCTTTCCGTGGATCTCCTGAAACTAACACAACCTAGGGAGGAAAAAAAAAGTCTAGCAACCTCCTTCTGAAAACCACCTGGCGCAAAAGGAAGTGGTGTGGAGCCAGGCTGCACCTCATTTCATGGGGCAGGGAGGTGTCAAGAGAGGCATGCTTTCAGCCTCTGTGGTTTAATTAAGGCTCTGAAGGTACCTAAAAGCTACTTAGCCAGTTACCGTTGCTACAAGAGGAAGACCTGGATGTCCTAGCCCAGGGCCAACCTCACCATCCAACTGATATGAAATTGGCCTTTTCTTTATCCTTAAGTACCGCTGTTGTTGGTAGGTGTCATGGACTCGGCACCGACCTGTATGATCAGTGCACAACAGAACAAAACACCACATGGTCCTGTGCCAGCCTCACAACTGTCCCCCTGTCGTTCCATCTCCTTGGGGGCCCTTCCTCCTTTTCACTGCCCCCCAGTATGATGTCCTTCTCATTGTAGGGCTTTGCATATGCTGTTCCCTCGGCCTAGAAGTCTCATTCCTCATCTGGACCATTCTAGTCATTCTCCAAGATTCAGCCTGGGTTGCCTTTTCTAAAGTTTCCATCGTGCCCTCCCCATGGCTACAGAATCACTGGAGTCTGGCATGGGCTAGAGATTTAGAATTCCCGTCGCCGTCTATGGGAGTTGCTCTGTGTTCAACCTGCACAACTGCACCTAGCCCTCCCATACCTTGTTCCCCACCCTGCTTGCCCTATATCAGTGTTTCCTTGAAATCTTACCTCCTAGATTACAACTCATTATATAGGGAGATGAGCTTGAAGTCTGTGTTTCTTGGACCTGGCATATGCCAGGCATTCATTAAATGTTTGATTAATTGATGGACGGATGAGCATGGGAACTCAGCAACTAATGGATACATCCCTGAGTTAAATGAAGGTTTGCCTGTGGAGTGGAGGACAGTAAATGGTAAGCAGCTCTAAAGACAAGAAAAAAGAGAATAGAACATGTGTGAAGTAGAGAGGTTCTTCATTCATAACCTGAAATGGGGTTCCCCAGAAGAAAACACAGGGCAGGCATCTCTTTGGCTTCTCCTTGGAAGCCCCTGACATATTGTTAATAGGGAGTTCACAATGTGCAAGAGGATAAAGAAAAGGCGATGGTAAAGATAGGCTGATACGAAACAAGGAATCAGCTCAAACAGTGAAGCGCTTGACAACGAACCCAGATGTCCCTGGTTCCCGTCCACCTAGAGGTGGCTTAGGAGAAAGACCTAGGGTTTGTTTCTGGAGGAGTGACAACCACGGGAAAGCCAACAAAATACATTTCTGCTCTGAAACACATGGTACCACCCCGAGGGAGAATCGGCCTGACTGTCACTGGTTTGGGACTGTTTACCTGAACCAGTCACTTGGCTAGAACAATGGAAGACAAAGTTTCATTTTCTCATATCAGCATGGGCTTCCCCAGCTTCCTTTAGGATTTGAGATGGAGATGATATCAGTGGCTCTCAAGTCTAGAACCACTTTTAGAAACGCTGCACAATGAATGTCTCTGCCTACCTTTTGCTTGTTGTTGAAAGTTCCAAAACTTGCTGTACTTCACAGCATCGCTTTATTAGCATCGATGCTCTGTTATAGGAGACATCTCCTCCAGGTTGCCAAAGATAGGTTTAGAAAGTACGTATAATGTGTTGGATGGAAGCCTAACTATACCTAGGGTCATGATGTTTACAGTTAGAACTGTCACCACACTGAGTTATTGCTGGCCTCCTAGGGATCCTAGAGTCACAGTCAGCTTTTGTCTTAGACAAGAGGATGTGTATAGTCTCCGCGGGTCTTTTCATTTCATTGTGACTATGGTGCTTAGAAACCTGGTTTTCAAGCCGTAATCCCAGTTAAATTCTTTCAACACCGCCCAAATATGTAGGAGCAGAGCATCCTTGAAACAGACCTCTTTGAAATGGACATCATTAAGCGCTATCTCTGTCTTCCAGGGCTACTACAGTCTATTATAACTAGGTAGGAAGGGATCATTTTTTTAAATGAATGGGCATTATGTTCTGGCATATTTTTTTCAACTGCAATGATAGAAGCTGAAGTTCTAGAAAGCCTTAGAGCTCCTAAGGAGAAGTTTTAAAATGTGAACACACAAGTGTTCTGTAGCATCCTCATTGAATGTGTGGCTCCCAAGCTCTGTCATCTTCTTTATTATGCTCTTGCTATACTTAGAGGCAACTGTAACTCTGTAAAATAATATAAATGGGCCAGGTAATTTCATCAAGAGTGAAGCATTAAGAACTATGAAAAGCAATACATTCCCACCATATAGATCCACTCCCACATGAAGACCATCAGCTGTCAGAGAAGACTTTTAGATGGTGCTTTCGGAACAGGAGGAGGGAATATTCCCCATAGGAAGCCTCACAGGAAATGGAGAAGTGGAAACATAGAGCTGTGAAAGCCAAAAGCAGGAGAAAGTGAGGAAAAGTTGAGAGTTACTTCTGAGTCGGCGCCACAAGGGACACAAGTCTTAGGTGAGATTTTTCTAGCCATGATTGACACATTTTCAAATACAGGCTAGCGCGGGCAAAGAGATGTTCCGAATTGATTTTTTCATCAGAGTCAAGCAATCTGAAACCCGGACTGGGAAAATGAGGGGAAAGTATGAGGCCATGTGTGAGCCTTTCCTGATGGACAAGTTCAAGTGTTCGAAATTATGAAGTGAGAAATTCTCCCTCCGTGAGGATGGCATTTTATACAGCATAGATATCTAAGTATATTAAGTTCCTAATGTTCACTTTACTTCATATTTACCTAGCGTGGAGAGTCTACATATTTGTTCTTTTGGCTGTGACTACACAGAAACAGCATCTAAGGAGAAGAGGTTAGTATGTCAGAAAGGCTACCTGGCTAAAGGAAGTGAATGTGATGATCCTTTATGTCTAGTGTTCTGGATAATTCTTACATTTTCGTCCTGTCTATTTCAAAAAATGAGAATGGTTAAATAAACCTGAAAAGCTGTGCTTCTTCTTCTTTTTTTCAGAGTTCAGAGGATGATTTTTGAGGCACAGAAACCTCCAACTGGGCTAGAAGAACATAGATTGAATCTGCGGCTCAAGAGCATAGATGGAAATGCCAGACTGCCATTAAAACTCGTGAACAACCCCACACTCACACTTCTCTACTGAACTTTAAGATCTCTAAGTAATATGCTGCCTTTGCAAGAAAACAAGGAGCGAGTGCCAGACAGGCATACTATTCAAGACCTGGAATAGACGTGCTGCCAAGACAATGGCTTCAAAAGTCTCCTGTTTATATGTTTTGACAGTTGTGTGCTGGGCCAGCGCTCTTTGGTACTTGAGTGTAACTCGACCTACTTCATCCTACACTGGTTCCAAACCGTTCAGCCACCTAACAGTTGCCCGGAAAAACTTCACTTTTGGCAACATAAGAACTCGACCCATAAACCCACATTCATTTGAGTTTCTTATAAACGAGCCCAACAAATGTGAGAAAAGCATTCCTTTCCTCGTTATCCTCATCAGCACGACCCACAAGGAGTTCGATGCCCGCCAGGCAATCCGAGAGACGTGGGGAGATGAGAACAACTTTAAAGGGATCAAGATCGCCACTCTCTTCCTCTTGGGCAAGAATGCAGATCCTGTGTTGAATCAGATGGTAGAGCAAGAGAGTCAAATCTTCCATGACATTATCGTGGAGGATTTCATTGACTCCTACCATAACCTTACCCTCAAGACATTAATGGGGATGAGATGGGTGGCCACTTTTTGTTCAAAAGCCAAGTATGTCATGAAAACAGACAGTGACATTTTTGTAAACATGGATAACCTTATTTATAAACTATTGAAGCCCACCACCAAACCAAGGAGGAGATATTTTACTGGCTATGTCATCAATGGAGGGCCAATCCGGGATGTCCGTAGTAAGTGGTATATGCCCAGGGATTTGTACCCTGACAGTAACTACCCACCATTCTGCTCGGGAACTGGCTATATCTTTTCAGCCGATGTGGCTGAACTCATTTACAAGACCTCCCTCCACACACGGCTGCTGCACCTTGAAGATGTTTATGTGGGACTGTGTCTTCGAAAGCTGGGCATACACCCTTTCCAGAACAGTGGCTTCAATCACTGGAAGATGGCCTATAGTTTGTGTAGGTATCGCCGAGTGATTACTGTGCATCAGATCTCTCCGGAAGAAATGCACAGAATCTGGAATGACATGTCGAGCAAGAAGCATCTTAGATGTTAGGATTTTTACCAATGTAAATACGTTTCTTTTCTTTTTTAAGAATCGGGGCCTAAGATGTTGGTATTTTACAAGTGTCACTGAAGGAAATGAACAAGAGAAGGGGTTTTGTAAAAAGTGCTTTTTTTCCCACTCTTAGTACCTTTCTTTGATTACCACTTTGCAAATGTTAGGCTCTAGTCATAGAAACAACACGAGTTATAAGGGCCAAGTGTTCTCAGGTCCCCACAGCATTACCGTGTTTCTCATAGAGCAAGTTTCCAGCAACTCTTAGGATTTACGTAATCAGATATTGAGCATCTATTTTTTTTTATTTGGATCTGAGGAACTGAAACTTACAGGAGGATCTTTGTATCATTTTTCCAATAAATTTTTTTTAAAAAAAAGAAAGATTCTTTTTAAAGAATCACACACAGTCAGGAAGACATCCTGGAAGTGATTGAAAATATTGTGTGCTATTTTTGCATTGCGTTTTTACAGCTGTTGCCATGTAAAGTGTGCAGTATTAGCCATTCCACCAAGAAATAAACTTAGTACTGGTGGGAAGGCTGCAGTTAAGCAGATGGAGATTTCAACTTGAGAGTCAAATCTCCTTTATGTTTGGGAGACAACTCTGCTTGCTCATCCAAGGATTCGATGTGGTCAGCAGGTGGAATGTATATAAAATGCTACTTAAGAAGGAAACTGAGTTTGAAAGGGTTTTTGTTTGGGGGTTCTGCTTTGTTGCTGTTGTTGTTGTTGTTGTTGTTGTTGTTTGGGGCTCTTTCAGAAAAACATCCTGTGGTCCACAGAGATGCTGCTAAATACCATCTCACCGGCTTCTGTCCACACAGCATCGATCAGTGCATTTACCAGATTCTGGGACGTGCAGACTCCTGTTTCTATGTCTAGGAAACAAGTGGATAGGAGGTTAACATAAGAAAAGCTCATACTAAGAAAAAAATACAGAATTAGGTATGCATTATAATTCACATAAGCTTACCAAGAGTATAAGATGCCCCTCCTCAAATATATTTGCAAAGTAATAGAGAAAGTCATCAACACTTTTATGGGAAGGTTTGGCCCTACAGGTAGTTGATGGCTATCACACCCTTTGGCATATGAAATACCCACGTAGCTTTAGCAGCAATGGTCTCATGAGATGTTCCTGTCATCCTGGACTGAGGTTCATGGGAAAGCAGCTGGAGAATCTTGGGGTCAGGTCCCATTCTTGCCTTTCTACTTGCCGATCATGTGAGCAGGCATCTTAACGTTGCTGTGCTTCAATGTGTTCCATTCTGAAATGGCAAACAAGCAAACAAGCAAACAAAACTCACCTATCTCTCAGGTGCTATGGGAGCAAATAAGATTTGCTAAATATTTTGAGATTCTTAGTTTAAAAGGTGCTATATAATGTGACGTGCTATATAATGTGACGTGTCATGCTTTATGCTAAATGCTAAAGTGATCGCATAGCAACAACAATGGTTATCAGTGCACCAACCCCTCACTTATCAACTGTGTCCTTAACATGTCCTGACACGTCATGCTTACAGCTGGAATGAAACATCCATGAACCATTGCTCCCATTAACAGTGTACAACATACCTCTAGTAGCAACAAATGATGAGGTACAAGGTGAAAGGAACACTGTCCTTGTTGACAGTTCAGATTATGGGTCAACCTGGCTGTCCCCATAATTATCCATGTTTGGGCAGGTAGATAATACTGTGTTTGGCATTCAATGAATGATAAAATTTGGCAGTTATGTAATGATGTAATCTGACAGTTTGTCATGATGTGGTCATCCTCCATTTGTTTTCTGATCTTATCCTCCACTTTTGTATAACTCCAGTTTTCACATAATGACCTGATCTTGGGAACCCAATCACATTGATTAATGAGGCGTGGAAAATAACATGATTGTAATATAAAATCTACCCAAATAATGATCAACTAGGAACCATCAATAGACTCGGTCTTTTCAAAATATTGATTTTTCCTTGGATATAAATTAGGCATTGGGGGAAACTTCCATTTCTGAGACGTTTTTTTCTGGTTTCAGTGAGTACATTATTCATCCTTGAGGAGGAGCCTCTGAGTGAGGGAATATTCTAGTAACTAAAACACTTGCTTTGCAAGATTCCTCTTACCAACCAGATATTAGAAGACATTTGACTTGAATCTGCTCTTGGAACTGTAAGAATAAATGGGACTAGTCCACCGGTAGCAGAAGACTAAACATTCAACAGCTATGTCCACATCCATTTGTTTTCTTTCCAAGAAAGCCTCACCACTAACAGAGAGTATACCTTCATTTTTTTAGCCTGACTCCTAGACACTCGCAGAAAAATTCACAGGAAATATGTAGATGATTCCAACAAAAGGAACTCATGGTCTATAACTTGAAAACATGACATCTCTCCTTCCCAACCAAAAGAGCCCAATTGTAAATAGAACTTTCCTCTCTGAATAGGTCTTTGTCTCAGGATCAGCAAGGCTGCTGATTTTGATCTGTTAGGTTTCCGGAACACAAAACTGAGCCACCCGCCAGCCTCAACTGCCCTTGAGTTTTGATCATTGGGAAAGTCCCATGACTTTGTATATGGTTTACCTTTCAGCCTTGTGAGAGAGTCAAGCCCGTGTTTCCTATGGACTCTTGTCTTGCTTCTGTACCATGCCCAGTCAGGCCACTTTTAGTAGGAAAGAATTGTACACGATATAGGTGCATCTAGGAATTGTTTTATTTGTGTGTGCCCATTCATTTTGAATAGAGCTCTAACCTTAAATAGACGCGTATGTCTTAAAGGACTATTTCCTGACTTTTTAAAGGCTGTCGTGCCCATGTGACAAATATGTAAATATTCCTCAGAGACCACATGTATATATTTTGAAAGCATTTTCTCCCTTCTCCCCGGCTATCTGTACAATTAGAACCTGCTTGCTATGTCTCATTTCTTCTGCATGGAGCTTGGTGAAGCAAGGCCATTCGTCTGTGTTTCAATAGCCTTAAGCATGTTTGCCTTTGTTTTCTGAATGTTCAAAGAGATGTTTAAGTCCAATGATCAAGAAATAACTCTCATTTTCTACTTTTGTTAACCTTAAGATAATTATGTTTCAATTATGTGGATTTATCACCTCCATGCCATAAAATAACGTTGCAGTCAGTATTCTACCAGGAGTCATTCAGACCATTTTGACAACCACTTTCTGACTGCCACCCTCCAATGTGGTTCACAATGCACTGGATACCCAGAGGTACCAATTACCAATGTCTGTAGACTCAACGTTTCTTTTTCCTAATTTATTTATTTTTAACAGTTATCTTCAGTGGCCTGATTTGTGCAGCTTCGTGCATATCTTCTCATAATAAAGCCAATGCCAGTATCAACATGTAGTGTTGTATTTTGAAATAACCTGAACTTTCAGAAATGAAGAAAATCATTTTTGATTTGATTAGACTCCGAAGAACAAAACCCCTTCGTGTGATAAGAAATGGGGGAAATAGACTTCTCAGAGCAGCCAACGAAGGAGGTTTTCAATCGAATCTCTTCTCTCAAAAGACAGTGGAAAATTTGCATAAAGTGTCTGGGATTCATTTTCTATCTTTCCTAATTGGAGGGTTTAGTGGGGGAATTGATTACGTTATTTCTTCTGTAAAAGGTGGAGACAGTTTTTATAAGCAAAAGAGTAACTTGTGAATGAAAGAAGTAATTTACTAGAAATGCTTGTTGATGATAATTGACATTTAGGTATACCCTTATATATGAATGATTGTATTTATGTATTTATTTGTCAACATTGTACATACTGTTTCACCAAAAGTAATTGTCTGTACAAGTGCACTCTCCAGGTTTTTAGTACTCATTAGGGTTTCATGGGTTGCCAATTAAGCTGCTAACCAGAATACTATTTTTTGTATCAATGTTATAAAACTGAAAAATCTCAAATAGATGCTGAGTATGTCTTTACAATTCAGTTTCTTCACCTTCCTCTTGAAATGTAAAGTGTTGATTGACAGCACGATGCTAATGTATAGGCCCATCTGTCATGAGGAAGATTATGGTTCCATAAAGCTGATTTTTTTAACTGTCGGGACAAATAAACAGAAGGAGAACCTGTTTTCCATTGTTTTTCATTTTGCGTCTCTCTTCTAAGAATCTCTTGGGTGAGAAATGAACGATAAAATAGACAGATACCCTGCTGTTTGTCATTAACCTTTCATCCTCCATGTAGATAATAGTTCAGCCACTCACAACATGTCAGCAAGAGCCCCCAAACAGCTTAACCACCCATGTAGAGGCTAGTTTCCGGTCTAGTGGGCCATGGACCACACCAAGACTTTGGAAATGTGGGTATCTTGCTTACTCCTCTGCAGCGTCAGGTGTTTTTACCTAGCCCCTGGGTTAAGTTCAAGGAGCACTGGCAGCGTTTGTGGGTAGGCATTGGCCTACTGACTACAAAGTTGGCAGGTCAAATCCACCAACTACTGACTGGGAATCAGAGAGGT
The DNA here is from genome assembly GCA_004026705.1 of Nesogale talazaci. Taxonomy (NCBI): domain Eukaryota; kingdom Metazoa; phylum Chordata; class Mammalia; order Afrosoricida; family Tenrecidae; genus Nesogale; species Nesogale talazaci. The sequence goes on along the minus strand of PVJH01011559.1, from coordinate 6,025 downwards.
TATCCCATAAGGATTCACGGCCTGCCACGCACCATCTCAGGTTGCTGTGAGTCAGAATCAACTTGGTGGGACCATGAGACTAAAACGATGTATTACATGGAAAACTCATCTTCAACCATCCACGGATGGCGGAGGCATGTGTAAGCATACTGTGTTTGACATCAGCCCATGCACATGTGGACTGGAACCCTTGTAATGCTGCTTTTTCTTTAGCATCCTAATGTCCCTCCGGTGAGCTAACACATGTGAATAAGCCATGAGTCAAGACAATACAGATTTTTATTCAGCATGATTGTATAAAAGGATCCACAGCAAGGGCAGGATTCTAAACGGACAGTCCCCAAACTGACGCTTCCGAATCATCTGGGGATTTACTAGAAATACCCATTCGTGAGTCCCACCCGAAGCGTGTGGGTCCAATCCACTGTTGGAAACTTGGTGAATTCAGTGAGGGTTGACTGCACAGAGCACCCATTTCACATTCAACAATTCATTCACTGTTTCAACTCATGACTGCAATCTCCTCCATGGGCTGCCCCTTCCTCCTCCTTCCCTGTCTCCTCTTTCTAGCCCTCCTTCTTTCTGGAGCCCCTTGTCCCAGCAGGCTGCTGTATATTGAACAAGGCCTCTTGAGGCTTTCGGATCCCAGGAAGAGTTACAGTCTCAGTCCTGCTCTTCCCGATGGGGAATGATTCAAAGGGAGCGAGTTTGTTTGGTGTAAAGTGATCGGTCCTTGAGCTCTAAAGTGTAGGAATGCTGATCTAGAGCCAGAATTGGAAAGGTACAGTTTGAGAATCTCAGCTACCTCTTCCAAGCTGAGAATTAGTTTCAAAATGAACTTTGGCAATGATTTGCTGACAAGATACCTTAAGACTAAGCCCCAATTCTATCAGACAGGGTTCTCTAGAGAAACAAAACCAAGACACTAATAATTCTCTCTATATATTTATACTAGAGAAAGATATCTAACATAAGGAAAAACAATTAACCTATCTACAAAGCAGTACAAATGGCTCGGTGCAACTCACTTGCATGAGACAGCTAGGAGACTGTCAGTCCTTGGAGTCTGGAGGGTCACCTACTAGTCCTCTGTAGAGCAATTCAGGCTATCCAGCCACAAGCAGCAAACAGCAAAGCAGACACTAACAGTCAGGCAGATGACAGAGTTTGACAGTCCCCAGCTCAAGAGATGTATATTCCAGGAGTGAAGCGAAGCAGGACTTGAAGAAACCTCAACTCACAGCAACACAGTGCACCAATTAGGTGTCCCACGGGTAGTGTAGCTTGGAGAGCGAGGTACAGGAGGAACAAGGTAGCCAGCTGGTCCGAAGATACAAGAGCAAGAGGGCAAGGGCGGGGCTCGCCAAGCCATTTCTATCTCCGCCCTTCAATTTATCTTACCTGTGTGTTCATTGGCCACGTTGACACAACAAACCTACCTATCACACAAACTAAATAGAATGTTATATCCTCCCTCACCCCAAATTGTCATTTTTCTCATTCTTTTTACAATTTTTCTCATTATTATACCTGCATTGTAAATAAAACCCAGAATGTCAAATATGCATTATTTTATTATATCTTCGGTTTCATCTATTAAAAAGACTTGTTGGGCTGAGCCCCCGTGGCGTAGTGGTTGTGCGCGGGACTGCAGCCCACTGGGATGGAGGTTCAATTCCAGCAGTGGGGCTGGACCTCCTACTCCCACCACTGGAGAGCAGTGATGCCTAAAAAAAAAACAAAACAAACAAACAAAAAAGACCTGTATAAATTTGTTAGATTTTTTATTATTGTTGTGTAGTACTTTTCTCTAGCTTCCATTCTGTGTTTCAGTCTGCAAAAGTCTAAAATATTTATTATCTGGTCCTTTGCTGAACAAGGGTACTGGCCTCTGACCTACAGAACCCGACAGACCCCCGACGGTGCTCTATACAGATTTCTCCAGTTATAAATGGATTGCACCAGGGAAGCTGCCAGGGGAAAGACAATGCCGTCCTGATCATGAATTGCGTTAAAAACCGACAGCTGCATATGTTTTTTAAATATTTCCTTTTTCTCTCTCAGAGTGATTTTAAAACACTATAAAAGCATGATTCTAATTGTAACAATTACCCACAGCTTAATTAATATATTGCTTAAAGATGTTGGGCATTAGACCTCAGAGGGTGGGTTTCCTATAGCTTGATTGTCATCATTACGCGCATTTTATTTTCTCATTTACTTAATTGATTGTCATAGGTTTCCACATGAATTCATGCGCCTGGAAGAGCAGAGAATTTATTTTTGAAAGAGAGAGGGAAGAACAGACAAACACTGAAACAGTGCTATTTAAAAGAGCAATGTGTCCCAGAGTATAATGCACATGAGCATGAAAAATTGTCCTAGAAAATATCTCCTTACCTCGATGTAGGTTAAACTGGCCCTTTTTGTGGAATGAAAAAGTATCATTGATTCAACCACATACATCTATAATAACACCAGCTCCACTGTCTCTTCCGTCAGAGTTGCCGTGCACTCAAGAAAATTTGTCCATTTGAGTTTCCTTATAGAATCCATGTGTTTGGGGCATTGGGTCAACTATTTGTTATGCCTCTTGCAATGACCTCAGTCCTCACCGGGAGGCAACATGGCATAAGAGGTCATTTATTCTCACTCTGAGGTTTATTCCAGAACATTTACTCAGCAGCGGCTGCCCTAGGTAGCAGGTTGGGAAGAGTTACGTGTGGGGGTTAGGAGATGAAGACCGTTTTTCAAGCAGAGATTAAGCTAGCTACCACACGTGTGGGGAGGGGAGGGGAGGGGAGGCCATCAAAGGCTTTCTCCCATTGCAAAGCCCTTCCTTTGCAATCAAGGCTCATTCTTCCGTGGGGCTGGGGCTGGGGCTGGGGCTTGTTTCCTAGGAACCGCAACCCGTGAGGTCTCGAGGCTGCTCTCTGGCAGACTGAGAAACTGAAGCAGCAGAGACGTGCTTAATGGACAGCATAAGCCTGGGCCTTCTGGTTCTGGCGATCATGCTCTTAACCAGCACGGCATGCTGTCTCCCACACGTGAGGACGTGTGTGCCCACCACTCGCTCTGCACCACCACCCAACTCTGGCATTTTTGGAAATCAAGGTAACTAATTTAACTTGTTATTGGCTTTGAAATGCATCCTCCCCGTTTTAATGGCGGCACAATTCATGGAGGCATATTTCTAAATGCCTCCTTATTAATGTACAATTTGACAGCTATATAACAATCGGCAACCACCGCCATCATCCCGTCACCCGCCCCACTCCTCTCCTGACCCTGCCCAAACAGCCTCTTTCACCAGCCTCTTGTCATCAGTGATCTCTGTGTAGGTCTTTATTCGACACCAATAGTTCTGTTATTCAATAAGAAGGCTCTAACATCTTCATGAAAAGGCAGTATTTACCCCTTCACCAAAGGTTAAAAAAGAAAAGGGTTCATGAAAATATGGTGTTAAAAGATGAGAATTTTCTTCCCCATGAGCTCATAAGTTCCCTCAGATAATGTAGAGTATCAAGACATGTCTCTAAGCATACCCATAATGACAACTTCATCTAAAGTCATGGAAGAATCTTAAAGAGAACTAGAAAAGGAAAATAAGCAGGAAGAAGGTACCGGTGAAATATTTGGGAATTGTCAAAGAAAGTGCCATTGATTTGCTAAAAGTCCAAGATTAATGAATATTCATCAGGAGGTGGAAGTAGAAATCTATAACTTCACTCAGAGTCTAGCCCAGCTCACAAAAAACTTTAATAGGTCCTCTCTTCTTCAGAGTTCACACACATTTTGATGTAGAGAGAACAATCTATAAGCTCAATTATACTTTTTTCCCCTTCTTGGAAGTAAAGGATCCTCTGGAGAGGCATCCATCACCAGCCAGCTCATTAAAAAAGCAATCCCTCTCCGCACTCTGGGGTATGGCTCCAACCCCAATCAGACATCCTTCTTCTTGTCTCCCTGCACTCCTCTCCAGTGGCCTCCTCAACGGACACAAGTCCACAGTTTCTCTAGGAAGAGATCACTTCACAGCTTCAAATTTCAAAACGGATCAATGAACGCATCTGAACTCACTTGGAAAGTGTTTTCCTTACAACAATAGGCTCCATGGCTCTAGTGGGAGCCAAAGCCACCGGGCAGGATGAGATGCCAGGCGAAAAGGAGGAACAGGGTGAGAAACATGGATTCTTTATGTTCATTTTGTAACGTGCACAGCAATTATCGAGGGGTTTTATTCATGGTAAAGGCAGGTCCTGATACACCCAGCGATGCCAGTGCTACAGGTACACAGACTGGCCTTTGAGTGGTAAGACACGAGTATTCAAAGCTCGATTCTAGGCCAGAGAACTCTAATTTAGTAAGTATCTAGTACGGGTCTATTTTGGGACTCTTGACTTATTGCCTCCCTGTATTGGTGGTATCATTGGGTACCTTCAAGTCAATTCCAATTCAAATTGACCTTCTATGAACAACAGAAGCAAACACTGTCTGGTCCTGTGTCATCCTCACAATGGTCAGGTGTAAGTCCATTGTTAAGGGTGCTGCAGGTCTTCCTCTTTTTGATGGACCCTCTACTTTATCATGCTCGGTGTCTTTTTCCAGGGACTGGTCTCTCTGAGTGTCATAGTCAAAGTATGTTGGAGGAAATCTCCCCATCCTCACATCTAAAGAACATTCTGGCTGTCCTTCCACTATAGTTTTGTTTGCTCTTCTAGCCGCTCATGGTACTTTCAATATTGTTTGCCAATACCATCATTCAGATGCAACAATGCTTGGATTACCCTTCTTCGCTGTCCAACTCTTTACACGCTTCTAAATCGATACAAAAACTTGTTGGTAAGTATTAAGGATTTAGAGGAAGATTTGAGTCTCTAGTATGTCTTATGTTAGAAACTTATTATTTTTTGCATCCTCTATATAACTTTCTCAAAGATTTTTAGGAGACCTGGTGTGCCGTGGTAAATCATTCATCTGCTAACCTAAAGGTTGGTGCTTCAAATTCACCCAACAACTTTACAGAAGAAAGATTTGGCACGCTACTTCCATGAACATGGCAACCTTGAAAACTCCAGTGGGTAGTTCTCTCTCTTGTGAGCTTGTTATGAGTTGGAATTGACTCTATAATGAGGTCCCAAAGGAAACAATAGGGCAAAAGCACAGAAACAGTGGGGAATAAAATACCACATTCTCACCATCTGGCTCAGTGCCTGAAATAGATTTCATGTAAAAACCAAGTTAAAGTTCATTACTTAAGTCAAAGTTCAAGTAGGACCTGATGCTTCATCTTCCCAATAATCACCAACCAATTGCAAAGTCAAAGAGTGGGCACAGAATTCAGTGATGGGAATAACAATTGATACAAATGCAGGGACAAGGTGAGTAAGAGAAGGCCAATAGGGATTAATTAAGACTAATGTAACAGAGAGAAAATACTGAAACCCAAATGGAGACTGAGCATGATAGTGGGACAAGAGTGAAGCAACTGGAAATAGAGGAAGGAACTGAGGGATAATGAGCATTTCTAGAGGTTCAAATACAGGTATGTACATAGGGGCATATATTTATAAGTGAGGATGGGGGAAAGAGATTAACATGTATACTTATAGGGTTAATAGTAGGACAACAGATGGGCATTAGACCTCCACTCAAGTATCTCCTCAGTTCAAGAACACTTTGTTCTGTTAAATTGGCATTCCAAGATGCTCACCTTCCAACGTGATCACTGAAGACAAATGTGTGCATAAGCAAAAGTGGCAAAGAAAGCTGATGGTGCCTGGCTATCAAAAGATGGAGCATCTGGGGACTTAAAGGCTTGAAAGTAAACAAGCAGCCATCAAGCTCAGAAGCAACAAAGTCCACATGGAAGAAGCACACTAGCTTGTAGAATCATGAGGTGTCAAAGGGATGAGATATCAGGCTTCAAGAACTCACTTTCCTGATATGATCCCTGAGGACAAATGTGTGCATAAGCAAATGTGGTGAAGAAAGCTGATGGTGCCCAGCTACCAAAAGATATAGC
>PVJH01011558.1:0-68272 GCA_004026705.1 Nesogale talazaci | reverse complement strand
GACCCTTCATCTCAGCGTCAGGAGTCGGCCCTTTAATGTGCCGTGAACTGCGCTTGGCAAGACTGACCGCGAGATGGAGGAGTCTGGACTGACATCGTGTTTTCTAGCCATCCCCTAGCCACTGGCTCTTGATCGATCTGTTACCTCCTCGAGTGGGGATAGTGGTGGTATTTCCCAGAGTTGTCGGAGAGTAATGCGAATCCGTATATGTGACGTGCTCATAACAGTGATAGGAGCTAGCTAACTCCTTGCATGTAATTTTGGGGCAAGGTTGTTTGTTACAGGACACACGCTTTTCATGGCTCTCTCTCGGTAGATTGAAATTGCTCTTGGGGACACACTGCTCCCGCCCCTTATTCTCTTTCTTGTTGGTTTCTTTGTCCCTCTGCTCAGGAGGCTCCCACCAGGTACCTCTGACAGAGAGCCCCTTCCTATCCTGTCTCATGGGATTTGATTGATTACAAACCACACACCGATGTTACAGACAGTCAAGAGAACTTAAAAGACTCTGTGTTTGTGTGTGTTTGATTTGTCCTTACAAAACCTCAAACTTTCATTACTTGGCAACATATGAAAATCACAAGATCTAGAAGTTTCAGTAACCAGCCAGATGACCTAACTGAGACAGGGTAAATACTGACCTCAAACTTTTAAAACGTAAACAAGATGGGCAAAAGTCATGTCTCAGACCTTGGACATCAGGCAGTGCAGGAGGGTTGTGTCTGAAATGTGGGAAACCTGGCAACAGCAGAATGAGCCCAGTGAGGAGTCCGTTCCTGCTTCGAGCAATTCTCCTTTTCCCACGCAGAAGGTCCTGGAACTTGGGGGAGAAAAAGTGGTTGCTCTGGAAAGGCCCAGGAGGCCAGAGTGCTCGGGATGGGATACCAGAAAGGAGCGATGTGGTGAGTGAAGAGATGTGAGCGGGAGGGAGAGGCAGAGTGGCAGAGCTACAGAGACATATACACTTCAAGAACTACATGGGAAGAACCATCACAAAAGAGCCCCTGGGGACAAATGGTGACCACACAGGCCAATGACAGTGTATGCTCTCTCCAGACAGGATGAAAATATCATGGACCGAGGTTTTAGTCGGGCGACACAAGAGGAAAGAGGCATGCATGGCACTCCGCTTCTGAAAGGTCAGAGCCGTGTAAGCATGGTGGAGGGCAAACCTCCTCCAAGCTCATGCAGTCACCACGTAACACAATTGGCCCTTGACAAAAGTGTGGTTGTTACATAATCTTTTGTCAGTTTGAGAGGGTTAAGAGTGAAGGGGTGGAGTGTAGTCTGTCAATCAGGTGGCAGCTGATGACCTCATTTGAAGGTGCTAAGGAGGTAAATAGCTTGCTTGAGGTGGGACACACGCTCAGTTCCAAGAGACATTCTTGTTGACAAGTCACATAAAGGCAGGGTGATGGCAGTCAGAGCCTCAGAGCTGGAGGAGCCACATGGAGACCCCTGCCAGTGCTGAGCTACTTACGTCGCCACTGGATCCACATGACTTTCCACCCACCGACCTGTGATTACCCTTCCTTAGGCATCATGGCATGTGTTTTACTAGTCTGAACTGCTGACCTTGTGACTAAAATCCCAATGTGTAACCACCAGGGCTACTTAGGAGGGCTGTGCTGCGTGAGTCTGAAGAGGAATGTGTAGATTGATATCAGACATATGGGCTAATATCAGGCTTATGGACTTGATCTGGACTGGGCTGGGAAATTTTCTCAAGATTCAACTGCTCTTGTATACAAAGTTCCTTCTTACACATATATGAGTGTCTATGAATCTGTTTCTCTCGTCTGCCCAGACTAACTGAAAAAAGACTGCACTATTCTCACCCAACACAGCCTGCAAACAAGTCTCAAAGGAGCAACTGTTTTCAGGTACGTTAACTACACCCCAAAATAAGTTCGAGAACCCTGGGGGAATACAACTACAACCATACTCTACAGGGTGAAATATACATGGTGTGACATCCAATAAGAAACTGCAAGATATACAAAGGAGGAGGAAGGAATGGCTGTTAAAGAGGAGAAAAGTCAGTGACAGGTCCAGAAGTGACACAGGGGGTGAAATGAATAGCACCTTAGAAGCTATTATAAGTACATTTTATATATTCAAGAAGGTAGAAGGCTATTGATTGTATATGAAAGACAGAAAAACATATATGTTGGGGTTTTTTTTGGCATCGCTGCCCTCTGGTGATCATGGGAGCTACCCAACCTTGCTCCTGGACAGCTGCTGCTGGATTTGAACCACCAAGCTCGTGGGCTGCAGTCCTGCACTCAACCACTATGCCACCAGGGCACAGCCCAAAAACATACTTTATAAATGACATATATCTTTTATTTATTTCATATATTCTAGAATGATTGTATGTGAAAAAAAAATTCATGTAAAATTTCAGATAGAAACTTCCCTGAAGTGATTAACAGTACAGAAGGAGATAAATGAATCTGAAAATGTCGTGATAGAGGCCATGTAAACTGGAAGAGAGGAAAAAGGGGTGAGAAAAGTGGAATGCGTGAGTGAGCTGTTGGACCTCTGCAAGTGACTGAAATGGCTGATTAGAATCCCCTAAAGGGTGGCGTAGACAAAAAGTACTTGGAGAAATAGTGGCTTGAACATTTCCAAATATCATGAAAGCTAAGAACCTGCAGATCAAAGAAGAAAAAGAGCACATAAAATATGAAGAAGACTAGACCGAGGCATTCCAAAAACAGCTGGGAAGAGAGACTCAGCTGTGACTAGACGTACAAAGATACGGACAACTGCAGCCCTCTTGTCAGAAACAATATTGCAAAGCAAAATCTTTAAAATATGGAACAATTTGAAGACCGGGGCGGGGGGTGGGGGTGGGGATGGACTCCTTTCAACCTAGAATCCTATATCCAGTGGAAACCTCTTTGAAATTGAAGAGGGTGACAGCATTCTCTGACACACTTGTTGGACTAGAAACAAACCCTGCCCGGCCCCATGCCAGCCTCCCCATCACTCCTGTGTGTGAGCCTGTTTTGCAGCTCCCAGGTCAATCCATCGCACCGAGGGTCTCCCTTTTTTAACCGGCTCTCAACTTTGTAAAGCATGGGGTCCTTCTCCAGGGACCAACACCTCCCTCTTGATGACTTGTCCAAAGTACCTGAGACAAGTCTCACCATCGTCTCTTCTAAGTCTTACCATCGTCGGCCTCTGCTTCTTCTTCCAAAACAGATGTGGGCATTCTCCTGGTAGCTCCTGGCATGCTCAGTATTCTTTGAGAACATCTTAATTCAGTTCTTCTTCGGTCTTCCTTATTCAGCCTTCAGTTCCCAAACACTTATCTTATTGTGGGCCATCAAGTTGGTTCTACCTCAAAGCGACCCTATGTACAGCCACACTGTACACTGCCTGCCTCATGTCAAATGCAGACGAGGTGATTGCATGCGGCATGGGTTGGCCTAGACAGACCGTAGTCCTCAACATGACACAATTTCCATTGAACACTTAAAGAGGCATTTTGCAGTAGATTTGTCCAATATAATACATCCTTTGGTTTCCTGACTGCTTTTTCCATGTGCATCGGTGGTGGATCCAAGTAAAATGAAATTCTTGACAATTTCAGTCGATCAGCTTCTCATGTGTGAGGCTCAGGTGTGTGTGGATTTTTGTTTTCTTTATGCTGAGTGGATATGAGTTACAGTCGACTCCATGGCAATGAGGTACACTGAGTTGCAATCCATACTGAAGACTTTGATCTTCATTAGTAAATTCCTCCCATCTTCTTTTGATGCTTCCTGATTTGTTTTAATATTCTATCCCTAGAATCCCTCAGCATTTTAACTGTCCTCTGGAGCTGCCTTCTGACACTTTCTCTTCAGCATCTTTCCGTCTTCATCTATTCTATTTGGCTTTGCTACTCGGTGCAGGAGCAAGCTTCAGAGTCTCTTCTGACACCACGGGGCTCTTTCCCGCTACCTCTAAAGAATCCAAGTCCACTTTTGGCTTTACTTTTCCTCCTTTTTTAGCTACCAGGCTAATGTTTAGATGTGAGTGAGGAGGCTTCTGATGGGTTGTTAAGGCTGGCCATCACTTGCTCCTTTAAAAATCTTTGACTGTGTTTATTTATTTACATAGGTTTATAAAGAAAAAACAGATTCTGTGTAACTGCACAGCCCATCTCATCTAATCGAATCAGTGACCCCTTACTGTCAAACCTCCATGAATGGCTTTCCCTCATCCCAATCATCTTCCCTCCACCCATTCGTCCTGCCCTCTCCATGTCCTCATCCTGATCGCTGACCTCCTCATTGTCTTCAAAGTCTTATCTTTACTCTTGACTTTTTCTTAAATAGTAATGTCATTAGATATTTGTCCTTATAAGACTGACTAACTTTGCTAAGGATAATGTTCTCTATTTGGTCCATGCCTTGATGTGCTTAAGAGCCACCATTAAAAAAAATTATTGATGCATACTATTACCTTGTAGGAATGCACCAGAGTTGATTCATTCACTGCCTTCATGATCAAATATGTGGCTGTTTTCACCTTTTTGCCATATGGCGATTGCAGCACTACATCTCTTCCTGTCGTGCTCCTTATTGCTTTAGTGGGTTCTTTCTTGTTTTTGAAATAACATTTGACTCTGGATGTAGGATGCTCTTGATTTCATCCTAGCTGTTCTTTAGTCATTTGTGTTCAGTGCATCAAATCTGTTCTTGAGATGGTCTCTTAAATCTGGATGTGATCTACTCAAGATTGTATATTTGGCTCTTAGAGATTTGTTTTAATTTTCTTCATTTTAACTTGAATTTGCTTTTGAACAATTGATAGCTTATTCCAAAGTTGGCCGTGGTGTTGCTTTGGCTGATGATACTGAAATTCTCCCTGGCCTCTTCCCACAGATGTAGTCAACAGATTCTTGTGGATTCAATTTGCCAAAGTCCATGTATGGCTCTGCTGTTCATGTTACTGAAAAAAATCATTGCAATGAAGAAGTCATTGGTCTTACAAAATCTATGATGCGGTCTCCAGCTTGGTTTCTATCACCCAGGCCACCATTTCCAACTACTGTCCCTCTGTTGCCAACGTCTCCATGCAAATTGCCAGTAATTATCAATGTATTTTGATACCATGTGTGGTAGGCTTCTTCAGTTTATCACTGTCTTTATTGGTTGGTGGGTAAATGTGAACAGTAGCTTTATCAACTGCTCTTCCTGTGGGTATTACTCTATGACAGACAAAATTGCACGTTGAGATAGATCTCAAAGTGTTCTTTTGGAGGAGGAATGTGATGGATCCCTTTTGAATTTGTCATTCAAAGTGGCAGGTGCAATCCATTTCAGCTCGCTGATATTTAGGATATCTACCTTTAAGTGTTCTGTTCCATTTTGAAGCCTCCCAGTGTGGGAGTGTAGAAGGAGCGCTAGCGCTGCAGTACAGGTTCAAACCATCACAGCTCCATGGGAGATGAAGAGGCTCTCTACCCCAGTAAAGACGTGCAGTCTGGGACACCCCGCTAGGTAGAGTCAGGTGACTGTAGCTGCTGACCACACCGCAGCAGGACACCTGTAACCACCCAGGCCTGCTGATGCACACACCTGACCACACAATGGCTCACTCCAGAGGGGAAGCCAGAGGAGGGCCAGTGACAGCATGGAGGCCACTCACCCCTTGATTGATGCATACAAGATGTGCTTGCCATAGAACCCAGCCCTTGGGGCAGCAGGTGGACTGTGGTCAGTGGTGGTGGTGGGTGCTCTTGGCTTGCCTTGCCCTGGCTCGTGTTGAGGGTAAGTGGTCTCACTTTGCCCTGCCCAGTCAGTGCTGACAGGACGAGGCCCACTCTTCTCTGGTGCTCAGTGAGGCGCAGTTGTCTCCAGCACCAATCCCATGTCAGAGGGGGGCAGCTCTTTTTGTTTAAAAGGATGGCAGCCACCAGTGGCCCACAATGACCAGGGAGCAGGAGCCGAGCGAGGAAGGAAACTCTGGGAGAGTCTGGAGGAATGCGTGGCTTCCTGGAAGGTAGGAGTGGGAGGGTGGGGTAGGAGGAGGTGTTCCTGAGCTCTTTTCTCACTTCCCTGAGAGCCATGCTGACAGCTGTTCTGGACAAAGAATCCAACACTACTTACATCTGAAGATTAGACGATCTTTTTTATAAAACCTCTTGAACTTCTGAGATGAGAAGTACTACATATTCTTTCAGAACAGACTATTCAACTTTATAGTTGTAAAACTGAACAATACTCTTCTGTGTTTGGGAGTTATAGGTTGAGGCAGAAGCAGCTTGGTCTGAATTGATGGGATTATGGAATTAACTCAGAGATATATCATTATAATGAATATTTTCTGCATTTTGATGTAAATTTATAATTCAGTAAAATGTATTAACTTAAAGCATATGATGAAACGCACAGCTACCCTCAAGTGCTTTCCTAATGGTCGAGATAAGAACACTCAGACGAGAGTGGGAGCCAACATCCATGTACAGGATCCCCACATGGAGTAAGCCTCTGGTGGATTTCCTCCGCCCCTACTTCAGGGATGTGACTAGCCGGCCAGGGAACACTGCAGTTTTGGGTCATGGTAGATATGTTTGAAAGTTGTTTCAGTAAACGAACAAACAAAAAATGTGAAAGGTGGATCCACTTGGATGAAGTCTCCGGCGAATCCCTTTTGACCAGGGACCAGGGATGTGAACCGCTTTGCCGTCAGAAAGAGAGCTTTGTAAAGTGGATCATTACAGATGCAATTAGGCAAAAATGTAATACCTTATTATCGATCTCCCTTTTGGTCCATTTAAAATTTATTACAGTTGTTAATATTTTCTGCTTTCATTTCAATTGAGGTTTCACTTGGTCATTGCTGCTTGGTTTTGTTCCATATGCTTTTTGGTACACAAAATCCAGACTAGGTAGATCTAAGAGACAATGACTAGACTGATGATTTCTGGGGAGCCTGATAGGGGAGGTTGGGGATGGGGGTGGGAATGGGGAGATAACATTGCCTTTTAGAGGCAAGGAGAAAGAGACAAGACTTTGTCTCAGGTGATCAGTTCTTGGACGTCAAGCTTGGTAAAGTGGAGGGGCGGTCACAGGGAGGAAGGCCCTCATTGAGACCGACTGACGTAATGACCACAACAATGGGCTCAAACAGAAGGACAACGGTGAGACTGGTACAGGACCGAGCAGCGTTTCATTCTGTCGTAGCTCAGGCTGAGTCTGACCGAGTGGATGGTACCAGCAGCAGGAGCAGCAACAAGAACTCTGAGAAAGAAGAAAATGTTCTAGATTTGATGGTGGCGATGTTTGCACAATGCTACTTAATACGATTGCACTATCAATTTATGAAATGTGAATTGCATGTCAATAAAACTATCTTTTTAAAAAGAAGAACAAGCGTCAAGTAAAGCCAACTGTTTGGTCAGTGTCCTCTTGAGCATGCAAATCATAAGATACAGGGGGCTGCCCAGTGGGGAGCTGTCACAAAGGTCCCCCCGAATAACCCAAGGGTCACCGAGAAAGGGCTGGGGGCTGAAACAGGAGCAGGAGGGCTGCTCTTGGACTAGATGGAGATTGTAGGTCTTCATTCTCAGAGGTTAGCGGTCCCCCAGGCCAGCTTGGGGTGTTTCAGGTGGAAAGAGAGGGAGCAGGGATGGGTAGACGCACTGCAGGAGCTTAGCAGGGTGGAAGGAGAAGATGCAGTGTGAGACCCTTGACTAGTCAGTGAAGCTCGGCCAGGGCGGCTCTTGCAGGTGAAGATTTTATAACGAGTAAAGTGCTGCTCTGCATATCGTTTGACGTGAGCTCTCTCTCGCTCTCTGAAGGACTACACTGACTCAGAGACAAAGGCACAGTCTGGCGTGTCTGGGTGGGAGCTGTCCAGCCGAGAGGCCTGGGAATCCGATTCTGGAGCAGTCTGCGCAGTGATTCTGCCCTGCACACTGGCCGCCGTGAGTCAGATCCAGTCCCTTGGCCACAGCCCACAAAGACAAACAGATGTTGTGTCCGGCTGCTGATTTATGTGGCAAGTGGTCTGTGTGCCGGTTCTAAGATGGAAGGAGACCGTTAAGGGAGGATAAAGGGACCTTTCCAACTCAGTCAGTATCTAATTAGTGAGAATAGTCAGTATCTAATTAGTGATCACAGTCCATTGTTGTTGCTGTTAGTGTCATCAAGTTTGCTCTGACCCCTCATGGCCTTGTGCACAACAGACCAAGGCACTGCCCAGCCCTCAGCCGACCTCCCACTTGCTCCTATGTCTGAGCCCTTCCATGCAGCCATGGCTCAGTCCTACTTGTCCAGAGCTGCTTCCACTCCATGCCTGTCTACAGGAATGAGTCTCTCCCGACAACATGTCCAAAGCGCGTAAGATGAAATCAACCCCACCGCACTCCAGCCCCTTGCTGGTCCTAAATTACTCTTTAGGTAGTAGAATTAAGCGCTCTCAAGAGCTGACTGGATTTCCTGAGCCCACATCGAAGGCAGGGAGTGCTTCCTGATTCTTTATATTTTCAGTAACACATGTGCTCTCTCCGTTGGGCCATGGAGGCCACACACATGGCATCAGTCATGCCAGCTTCAAGGGGCCTCTGAGAACTAGGGGGCTTTGCTGTTCAACAGGACGCTCGTCCCAGAGGGTGGAGGCCAGTTTCCTGATGGGCTCAAAGAGGATAGATGCAATATCAGCATTTCCAGCAGCCCCAGTGCCTTCATGGCTTATGTGCTGGGCTGCCAACCACAAGTTCGGGAGTTTGAAACCAACTGCCCCTCCCTGGGAGGAAGATGAGGCTTTCTGCTCCCACAAAGTTTCAAAATGCACAGGAGCACTTCTGCCCTCTTCTAAAGGGTCATGATGAGTCAGACTAGAGGGCAGGCAGAGGGCATGTTAGCAGGGTGTCACGGGAATACCCAGGGAGGAAGAGGAATGCCTGGGCTGAGAAGATTCTGCAGATCGGCGTTAGGCCTCACTTCAACACCCACCCCCCGCCACCCTGTGCTTCCCGACAGCCGGCTAGTCGCTCAGTTTCACCAGTAAAGAAAGGTCACCCTAGATACCACGTGCCTTCAAAACCCAGGCCCACGGGCCCACACTGACCACAACAACGCCACGCATCAGTCAGAAAGCAGTCACCATATGCTTCAAGCCAGAAAAAGGGGCGAGGAAGGCCTGCAGCCAGTGTCGGGTACTGGGCATGCAGGGACGTGGCGTCAGGTCTGTGTGCTGTGTTTGTCTTCAGCAGCAGCCACCAGTACAGCAACATGGATGGCCGTCACCAAACCCTCTGCTATGCAGGGAGGACCGCGGCCCTACCTGATCCATCAGGAATCACAACCAGGCTTGTCTGGTGAGAGGCCAGCCCGAGCCCTGAGGGGAGCTACAGGTCTTGAGAGAGCTGAGGACCAGGGGAGAGTCGGGCCCGTGGCCTCTGAATTCTAGAACCTGCGTCTCTCCCTGGGGAGAGTCGGACCATGGCTTCTGAGTTCCACAACCTGGGTCTCTCCCAGGAGCTAGTGTCCGTGGGGGTGATGATCGTGCAAATGTCCCCTGGTTTGTCAGCTTGCTGCACTGTGGTGGCTTGTGGGACCCTGCAGGTGCCGACAAGGGCCACCTGCGGTCAGTGAGAGCTGGGGGAGAGGCAGGGGCAGATGCACTCTCAGAGCCATCCAGGAGCCAGTGCACAGACTCCCTGGTCTCGGCCTAACTCTAGCACTGGGACTGTAGGTGGGCTGCTGCTGCGGGTGGAAGCCCCCAGCGGATTGAAGTCCCCAGCCCTAGGAAAAGAGCACACTTCTGTTCTCAGGAGAGGTGGGTGTGTATTGAATATGTATGCCACTTTGTGCACGTGTGCAATGGTGTGTGCTTCTAATGTTTGCATATATTGGTGTGTGTGCAAGCATCATGCATTTATGCATGCACGCACAGTATCACACATGTACTCATGCTTACACATGCATCCACATGCATACATTTATATACATAGTTGTACACATGTGCATACCCATATTTCCGTGCATGGTCTGTACATGTGTGTGTACTTGTGTATCTCTGTGCATGGACATACATGTGAGTGCAGACATGTGCAGTTGGTGACCTTGCAGTTAGCAGCCCAACTCCCAGCCCAAGACAATGCAGCGTCCCTGTTTTGAACTTCCTATAAATGCTGTCTCTTGTCATTTTACATTAACTTCTCAGAATATGCTTTAGCACCCACTGGAGAGAAAGTTGGATCAAGACAATGATTCCTGAAATCACCAACCATGAGACCTCTACAAATAAAACAATGTGCCAAGAGTCAGAAAGAGAGGTGTGAAAAAGACACACTTGTCGGATGAGCGGGTCCCTGGCCCTCTGCTACTCCTGGTAATTGGGTGAGTATCTTCAGGAGCACCCCGTTCCCTGACAGCTGAGTTCGGCACCCAGTGTCCTCGGTCCTGCCCACTGGTGGGAGCCTGCGACTATTAACAAGGATCAAGTTTGTCTGTTACTCTGCTTTTCAAAGGAAAAGAGAGCGGCCTCTTAAGCAACTTGACAATTCCCCTTTCTTTTAATTAGGCTCCGATGTGTTTTTCTCGTGCAGCAGGACAACACGCATAATGATTAAGAAACTCTAATTGCACTTCTAGCTTCTGATCTCACTGGGATCCAACTGTCAAATCCATGTGGTTGGCGCAGAATAATTCAAATCAGCACGTCCTAAGGAGGACGAAGAAAAAGCCCAGAAGGACCTGTGGAGGTTGCTAATTGGGCTGGACGGCCAGGGGAGAGCCGGTCAGCCGGGCACAAAACCTCGCCAGACTCGGCCCGCTGCGCTGGGAGGGGTCATGCTGGGAGCCCGTCCATCAGGTGCTGCCCTCGAGGAGGGGGAGACTAAGACGCTGCTGCCCGGAGACCCAGCATCCCACCTTCCTAACAATGCCTGCACTTTTTCCGAGGCAACTGGCCAAGCCTCCGGCACTCTATGGCCATTCCTTGGGATGATTTGCAGGTAATTGGTGCCTCGTTTTCATTCTTTGGGCATCGGCTCACCTTCTTGACTTTTCCCATCTAACAGCTGGTGCGTCTCAGTAGCTACAGCCCCTCCGGGCTGGTCCTGCACATCTCTACGGGGCAGGGAAGCCAGGCACACATCCTGCGACCGTCTAGTTGCCCAAAGGGATCCCAAATGGTATTAAGATGTGCCGTCCAGGATAAGCTGGTGTCTGTGGGGCCCCTGCTGCTGAGGGGGAGGAGAACCCCTACTGGCCAGAAGAGCCCAGAGGCGCGTTGGGCAGAGAGAACTTCAGGCCATCCTTGCTGTTGTCTCAGCCTTCAACACGCCAAAGAAGTCGTGCAACTTCTTTCCTGCCTCAGTGTCCCAGCTGGACACATTCCAGCGAAGAAAACAAGAGATTCATTTCTATTGTTGGGGCAATTAGCAAACCTGCAGAAGAACAACCCCTCACCCTGCCTGGAGCCTCAGAGCCTAATTAGAATGCCCCTTATGATGGCTGCTTTCCTGGCTCCTCTGTGACATTGCTAATGAGCGCTCAGTGCCGAACTTGGGAGGCCTCTACCTGTGCATGTACCTGGCCAAGCTCTCCATGACCAGAGCCAGCAATGGCAAGGGGGCTCTTACTGACGGCCGTGCAGGCAGCAGTCTCCCACCCTGGCCCCCCCCCCCCCCGCCACGGTCTGTCCATGTGTCTGTCCAAGGGGAGAGCTGGGCTGTTGCTGTGACCCTGTAGCAATGAGCTTCCAGCAGGGTCACCCAGGGTGGACGGGCCCCAACCGTTTCCCCACCTAGAGAAGAATGGAAGCTTGGGGGGACCTGGTCCTGGACCCGCCCTCCCGGGGCCCCTCGAGCACGCGGCTGCCCACTGGAAGGCAGAATCCCCTTAGCCAATGTGGCAGGAGTTTCACTGGGGAAATGGGATGAAGATGCCGCTCTGGGATTCCAGCTCTTTTCCAGAATGCACAGTGGGGCCTGTATCCAGGCAGAAGGAAAAGCTGCGGCCTCTTGGCTTTGTGGCCTGGGGTGGGCTGTAGCGACATCCTGACCAGGGGATGCAGGGTTCTACTGGGTGGTTGGGGGTGTGAAGCAGATGGCGGGGGGCAGGGGAGCAGGGTGTGTGCAGCTCAGGCAGGTTGGGGGTCTGAGCACTGCAAGGTGGGCCTGAATCTGTGTGTGGTGACCCTGAGACTGGATGTGCTGGTCTCTCTGGGAAGTCCTGAGGGACACGGGTAGAGAGAGCACAGCTGGCTGCCCCCTCAGACAGACCAGCAAGCCCTGTCCCTGCCCTGCCCCACTGAACCCAGGCTCTGCAGGCCCTGGTCCACAGGAGGGAGGCTGCCTTGTTCTGAGGCATCTTGGTAAGACCGCACACAAGGGATCAGAGGTGGTCCCCGGAGGGTTTTCAATGGCTGATATTTAGGAGCAGATCGCTAGGCTGAAACCCACGATGTCCCAGCAACATGGCAAGCCCTGCCAACACACCTGGGGCTCCCTGGTGGGCTGGGGATGGAGTCGCACCTCCTGTGGTCCTGCTCCCCTGGGACTGGAGCCTCAGTGTCAGGGGCAAACACCCTGAGGGCTGAGTGCTGTGGGGACCTTGTGGTTCTGTGAAGGACACCAGTGGCAGAGTGCCTATGCCTTGGACTGCTGACCACTGGCCTGGGGGTGAACTGGGGCAGGAAGTCCAAACCCATCAGCCACTTGATGGGACTCGACAAGCCTGTCTGCTCCCGCAAAGATCTGCAGTCAGGATCCCCACAGAGCAGTTCTGCTCTGCCCGACAGGCTCACAACGAGTTTTCTCCTTTGGTTGTGGGACCATGGGCGGAGCCTTCCACCTGCAGGTTTGTGGTCTGGGAGATGAGGGCTAGACAGAGATGGAGAAGCTCACTGGGCCACGGGGGACACTGCAGCCACGTGAGCAGTCATGCTCCAGGCCCTTGGCGCTGGCACTCTCCTTTCTGCTCAGGCCGCCTCTCCCCAGGCCAGGCCAGCAGTAATAAACCAGTGGTCACATTAAAAGGTTCATGCAGAGTTTCAACAGGGGTTGCCAGGCCAGAGACAGGCAAAGCCCCACCCGAGACTGTGGGTAGAGAACTCTCCTTCTCAATGACTGGCCGGTGGTCGGAACAGGGTCTGGGCAGGTCCCCTTTGTGTAGAGTCCACCCTAAGAGCACAGCAAGCCCTGGATAGGTCTCTCTCTTCCACCTCCACCCCAATCTCTGGGGAGGAAAACGTGCATAAACCGGGAGGACAGGGCACCTGGAATTCCTTCAAACCCAGCCTCAGGAAGAGTCCACACTCACACAGGAGGTGCTATGGGGCTGGTACAGAAGGACAAAAGTGCTCCTGGGCCAGCCCAGCATGCCAGGCTCCATGGACTGCCTTGGCTGGCACCCACGGGCCCATGGGGCAGTACCCCATGCAGGCTGGTGAGCAGTGCCTGCCTTTCAGGAGGTGTTGGTGACTGTGGGTGACCTGTGCAGAACTTCCTGAGTCTCTGAGCCTGGATGGGCTGTTATCCAGGGTGCCAAGAGAAATTCTCCTCCAAACCCGATAACCAGTCACATGGGGGGGGGGAGGAGCATGCTATAGGGAATGAGAACTGGAAAGCCACACAGGGATTCATCACCAGCAAGCAGCAGATGAATATTTAAACTGATGGCAGCATGGCCAATGGGCTGCACAAACTGTGTCATTAATCATCCTGGCACCCGAGAATGAACGGAACACCGTGGGCTGAGAGCCAGGCCACAGAACTTTGCACAGCCTCCACACAGGCCACCTTGCTCTGCAGAACGTGTCCCATGTGGCAACGCCCACGCATATGGCACGTTGGGTGTGTGGCCCACCCCTGTCTCTTTCCTTCTCCTTCAAGCAGAGAAATAGCAGGGCTCTGGGGGTCGGGGCAGATTTCATGAGGATTCGGATTTACCAAAGCGCTACCCGTCTCCACTTCCTCAGACGCTGACAGCAGGTATTCCAGCAGGCTCTTCCTTGAGGGGTGGTGGTGACAGTGGTGGAAGAGGGGGAAGCAATGGTGGCCATGGCGATCACAATAGTCCACATGGTGGTGGTGACGGTGATGATGGCCATGTGGTGGCAGTGATGGGGCTGATGGTGGTGGTGGTGGTAGCATGTCAGGATGGTGATGGCAGTCTGTGGCGTTGGAGTGACACTGACTGTGATAATTAGGTTTTCTGTGGCAGTGTGGCTCCTGTAGGAGTTTGGACTGTCAGTTAGGTCACAGCTTGAGTGGAGGGTGACTGCGATAAATGACTCTGTGAGGCCAGCCACTTTCTCTCTCTGCTTGGAAGCAGGCCACCTTCATCTGTCGAGACTCTTGGCGAGCTGCAAGAGCCATGCAGGGGAGACCTGCAAGGGCCCTGGGATGCATCCACCGCCACTGGTTCCACAAGACTTTGCACCCACGCGTCTGTGATCTTCCTGCCTTCGGCATCCTTGTCTGTGGCTGCATGAGTCTGAAGCGGGACCTGAGGACTAGTATCAGACAAATGGGCTTTCAGTGGACTTACAGACTTGATCTGGACCGGGCTGGAATGTTTTTGTGGTGTATAATTACTTCTTGAGATAAAGCTTTCTCTTACACAAATATGAATTTCTCTGAATTTGTTTCTCTAGACAACTTGACCTGACACCATGAATATAATGGTGATCGTTATGATGATGGTGATACCCTGGTGATGCGATGATGACAGAGCTGGCGACGATGATGATGATGATGTTGGCGAGGACATGGACAGTGATAGGACCAGAGGTGAGATTTCTGTACATGGGGTGGAGAAGAAGGGGATGAACAGAAGAATCTCAGCTGCTCTTGCCCATGTGACGTCTAGCAGGGCCATCTATGGGGGGATTTGATTTCAGTTGACGTTGATCATGAGGAAGCGTTTCCTGAAATGAAGCGTCTAGAGGCGCCTGACCACTTTATCTTCATAGCCATCTGGCAGAGTCATGGGCAGAGACTCAGGTTAGAGAGAAGCTGTAGGCAGCTGCGCAAGTCTCTTGGGGCTGCCATACCCAGACTGAGTGTCGGAACCCACTTGTGGCAGTTATGCAATCTCCTGTCAATTTGCGAAGGGGTGGAGTCTAGCCTGCCAATCAGGTCACAGCTTGATGACCTCATTTGGAGGCACCACAGAGATAGTTCATTGCAGGCCAGATACAAATACACTCTCTGCTGGTTATTCCTGTTTACAAGCCACAGAGAGTCATGCTGATGGCAGCCAGGGCCTGGAGCTGGAGGAGCTGCACAGAGACCCATCCATCGTGAATATGCTCCCACCGCTACTGGATCTACAGACTTTCTGCCCACTGGCCTGTGATCCTCCTGCACTCGGCATCATTGCAAGTGTTGCGTGAGCCTGAAAGTACAGACTGATGTTGGACATATGGGACAATATCAGACTTATGGCCTTGACTTGGACTGGGCTGGGATGTTTTCTCAATATAAAGTACTCTTTCTATAGCACGCTTTCTTGTAGACATTTGAGTGTCTCGGGATTTGTTTCTCTAGTCAACCCAGACGAACACAGCACTGCAATATTTTCTCCATTCATTCTGGAAGCCCTGACACTCACTGATGGCCATCGAGGCCATGCTGACTCACAGTGACCCTACAGGACCGGTGCAGCTGCCCTGTGGGTTTCTGAGACTGCCACTCTTTATGGACTAAGTTGTCCTGTCTCTCTCTTGAGGAGTGGCTGCTGGTGGAAGCGCTGACCTTGTGGATGATAGCCCACTGCATAACCACTCTGTACCAGGGCTCCTTTCTGGAGGCTAGGCGTCTAGATTCAAGGTGCTGGCAGGGCCACGCTTCCTTCTAACCCTCCAGGGGAGGTCATTTCAGGTGTCCTGGGTTTGTGGCTGCATCCTCACCAGACCCTCGTCATGTCCGTAGCTCTTCTCTTTTATCAGGTTCACACCCAGATTAGGACTCACCCGGCACCCTCACCACTTAGTGAGCCCCCCCCCCCCCCCCCCCCATGCCCCCCCCCCCCCCCCCTGTGCTTGGGTCCCTGAGGACACACAAGGAAGGAAGGATGGAGGGACAAAGGCCAAACACAGGGAAGAATAGGGAGGAGTGTGGTCACATGGTGGGATTCAAATCAGGCATCAAATCCACACACCTTGGCCAACCGGAACCTCACACGCCCCGGGCACGCCCAGGTCACAAGGAAGAGGTCCGCATGTGGACTAAGCCCCTGGTGGGTCCCCTCTGGACCAGGGGTGTGAAGAGGCTGGTTAACATGCAGAATGCACTGGAAAGTGGATTGCCGCAGATGCAGTTAGCTAAACTGATCTTCCTGATGATTCATTTAAATTTGCTTAGTTGTTATTTTTCTGCTTTCTTTTTGACTGAGTTTTTTAAAATGTCCTACTTTGTTATTTTTGCTAGTTTTTTAAGAAAGCATTTTCTGTGGATGTAATCCAAGATAGGTAAGTCTATACAGTGACTAGATTGATGGCTCCTTGGGGCACGGCAGGGGAGATTGGGGGGGGGGGATGGGGAGTTGATAATGATGAGTACAAGAAGGAAAAAATGTTCTAAAACTGAGGTGGTGATGACGATTCTTCTTATGACTGAACTATTGAATCATAAGATAAGTGAACTATAAGCCAGTAAAACTGTTAAGAAAAAAGAAGTCAAACAAACTAAAGATATGCTGGAAAGGAGTTGGTTCTGTGGCTAGTTTTTGCTAGATCACCAGGTCTTTCTTCCTAGTCTGTCTTAGTCTGGCAACTCTGCAGAATCCTGTCCATTGTGGGTGAGCCTGCTGGTGTTGGAAACCTGCTCATCTTTTCCCCACTCTAGTCAATTTCACTTCCCATTTCAACCGTGACCCATGGCTAGCACTGAACGGCCAGGCAACACTTTGTAGCTGACCAAGAGGTCCTTGCTTGCGGCCACAGCAGGTCAGGGGGATGGAGTGGAGGCCCTTTGGACCCAGACATCGGGGTGGGAGCAGCCTCGCCCAGGCGCAGCTCTGCACACAAGCCTGGCCTAGCTGACACACACACACACACACACACACACACACACACAGCAAGGCCCTCTCCAGGCCGCACCATGGACTTCCCAAAGCCCCCTCCACCACACACACAGTAGATTGACACATACACACGCCTACCCCAAACTCACTACATTCACCTCAATGCCAACTCATAGGGACCCTGTGGGACTGGGAGGCACCGGCCCTGTGAGTTTCCCAGGCTATAACTTGGGGAGGCCAGGGTGGGGTGGTAAAGTCACTACCACTTAGCTTCTGTCTGGTGTCTTCTTGGGTCCTGGAGGGGCAGCTGTGCTCCAGCCCTGCCGCTCACTGACCCTGAAGCATTGCCTGATGTCTCCTCCTTGGGCAGCAGGCTCATCTTTTTACATCACAACCCAACTGTCAATTGTGATGCACTGTATGCTTTAGATCTTCATTTGCATTTCTCGTGGGGTGGTTTAAACATCTCCCCCTTACTCCCAGAGGTCCTGGTGGAACTGGGTCCATGCCCTGCCCTGTCCTCACTTTGGCCTGCAGCAGCAGTAGCCACTGGCCCTCCCTAGATGGCTGCGTATGGCCAGGGCCTTGTGTAGGTGGGAGGGTCAGGACTCTACAGGCAGCGTCTCCAAAGCAGGGACCCTTCTGAGAGCCCAAGCCGGCTTCAGAATCGGAACCAACATGTGGCCGGCTTCAGAATTGGAACAGATATGTGGGCAGCGATTGCCCTGCACGCTTCCTGGGTGTCACTGTGGTGGGCAGGGGCTGGTTTGGGTCAGGCCCCCCGAAGCAGGTGGCATATGAGTGTGACAAGGAGGCCCATCTCAGAGCCCTGGCTCATGGTGAGCTATGTGCCTGAGTCCGTCTCTGAAGTGGATGAAATTAGACTTCTGACGCAACCCTGCCAACTGCACCACAAATGTCTCTTTCTAGGCCCTGCCAGCTCTGAGACCCCTCCTCCTCTGGTATGGGGGGTGGGAGGTGAGGCACCAGCCAGCCAAGCAAGCTACAGGCAAGAAGGAAAACACTGTGGAGGGCCATCACTGGCTACCGGTCTAACACTGCCTGTTGACGAAGAGGCAGAAATCATCTCCACATGTACTGGTCCAAGACACCTTGAAGCTGGGTCGAAGGAGTAGGTTGGGGACCTGTGGGGCCACCTGGTCCCAGGCACCGGACACATATCCTGGGTCTCCTGGTGTCTGCATGTGTGCGTACACACACACACACACACACGCATGCCAGGGACCAAGAAGGGCGTGAGAGCTATCTTACTTCTTGCTGGGTGGCCCCTGGCAGCCTGGCCCTGGCTACCTGCTGTACCCCTAACACTGCAGGGGCCCAGGCAGTATTAAAGAACTCATAGTGGCCCCTCTGATTGGCTGGACCACCCAGAACACCCAGCTCCCACTCTGGAACCACCCTGATACGGAGCGCCCAGGTGGTAGGGTGCGACTGCAGAAATGTCATGCTTTATGTGGCCACTGTCCCAGATTACCATGCTACCTCACGCCACCATCATTGTACACCGGGTTATGGGACATGGGCAGTTCTGCTAATGGCCTTCCCGGTTGCACTCCATGGCAGCCCAGCTGTCGAGGGTGTGCCTCGCACCCTCGAACCTTGGCACCAGGCGCGTCACGGGGGACACAGAAATGGAGACCCTCCTCCAGGTTCTGATGGATCCCACCGACGCCCCCTCCCCTGAGGCAGCCTGTGGCTCTGGCTGACTTAGGGGTCCCCACGGTCAGGAGGGGGCCCCGGCGCTCAGACACTCACTGTCCCCTTGGCAGCGCAGCGGGCCCACGCTCAGCTTGGCCTCAGAGCCTGGACGGTCCGTGTCGCCCACCACCACCTGGCTCACAGGCAGGTGGTCTTTGTAGGTCAGGAAGCCGGCATCTTTCCTCCTGAAGCAAAAGACGGGGGCAGGGTTAGAAAGGTGGCATTTCTGAGGACCATTCAGGCTGTGCGGTCACAGACACAGTGCCCTCTGAGGAGCGTCCAGGGCACGTGGACACAGACACAGTGTCATAGACTCAACATCAACAGTCACTCAGACAGTCACTGTCCAGGATCCCAGGGAGCAGGGACTGTCAGACCGCTTCTCAGAGAGTTGCCAAGACAGGCTGTGGCAAACAAGGAGGGATGTGGGGCACACCTACTGTCCTAAGTCCAAGTCCCCCGTCCTCATCTCTCAGTAAGTTAGCCCCTGAGCAAGGCTCCCAAGGCCTCTCCCAGCCTGCTGACTGCCAGCCAGGGAGGGGACGTGTCAGTTCCTTTGCTCGTGGCCTTTACTGTGACATGTGACACACTGCACACCAGCCCACAGCAGGGGCTCACCGCCCGTTCTGTGCCCAGTGTGGGTTTCCCAGGGTGTCTTCTCCATGCACCCACACTCACCTGCTCCCATACCCCCTCGTGCTGCCCCAATGTCATGTGGACCGATAGTCCAGGGCTACAAACCCTGCAGACCCGAGCCTGGTGGGAAATGGGTGCTGCTTGCTATGCTAATGCTGCTGCCCAGACTGGAGTGAGAGCCGCCTGGCCCTTCTGAAAAGCAGCAGGAGGCGGTTCGCAGGGAGACAGATGGCTGGCAAGAATGGTCTACAAGCAAAGGGTCCCAAGGGGGCCCACAGGCATGGAAGGGGGAGGGGGTGGCGGAGGCTCCGACTGAAACGCCTAGTCTCCAGAGCTGCAGGCCTACGAGTTCCTTCATCATAAAGTCACCAAGTACCAAGATGGCAAAGCAGCCATGTTTTCTGGGCATCTGCATTGGCCAGCTGTCCTGAGACCCGCCCGCAGTGGGAGCTCCCCGGTTCCCTGTAACAGCAAAAGGGGTGCCTACGACAAACTGAAGCAGTGCACAGGGGACCGCTGCATGCAAACACACATGTACCCCATGAGCACCCTGCACCCCCAAGCTGCTCTTCCTTCCCTAGGGAACATCACGTTTCTAACCCCTGGCCTGGCCCGCCTGCTCCTGACCCTCGTGTACAGGGAATCAGTATGCACCCCTCTGGGGTTGACCCCTTCTCCCCCCCTCATGACTCCATCTCAGCCTGGAAGGGCTGGTTCCTGACCTCATGCCCTGGGAATGCACATACACTCCTCTCTGACTCTGGACTCCGAGCTCCAGCCTGCTCAGTGTTCAAACACTCGTGTGAGTAGGAGAGTGGGCTATGTAAAACGGAAACGTGGCTCTTATCATGAAAATTAGCCCTCTTCTGTTGTTGCCTTTTGGGATGTTCCCAGTTTAGCTGCTGTGCACGGGCTCAGCTCATAGACGCGTGGTACGTAAGCACTCATTTGCATAGATGCGTGGCATGTTAGCTCAGGTGTTCATAGACACGCAGTATGTAAGCGCTCATTTGCATAGACATGTGGCATGTTAGCACTTGTGCTAACCTGTAGATGTGTTGTGCATAAGCACTCATTTCCCTTGGGCACTTCCCCTGGAGGGCTCTGCTGGATCTGGAAGGGCTTGCCTGCCCAGTGTTCATTCCTGGGGGTGACATTCTGCTTTCCGCATCAAGGGAGCGTGTCTGATCTGCAGTCCCAGGAGCAATACACAAGTCCCCATGCAGCACAACGTCCCTGACCCACCCCTAACGTGGCGTGGCGCAGACGTCTCTGACAGTGAGGGCGAGAAGAAACGCACCAGTGGGAGGCCATTTCGGAAACAAACGTTTGGGCGTGTCCTGATCATCATGCGGTGTCACTGACAAAACTGGTAGGGGCCAGAGTTCTTACATAATTTCAGGTCACCTCAAGGACACATGAAAGTGCAGCCACCGTGTCAGTCCCTCCTGTCTAGGAACTCCCTCTCTTCTCCCCCTGACCGTCTACTTTACCAGGCATGATGCCCTTGTCCAGGATCGGCCTCTCTCGATACCAAGTCTGAAATATGTGAGACAGACTCTGCCATCTCCACTGTCCCGGCTGCAATTTCTCCAAGGCCGCCTTGTGGGAGGAGTGGACTGTTGTGA
The DNA here is from genome assembly GCA_004026705.1 of Nesogale talazaci. Lineage (NCBI taxonomy): Eukaryota > Metazoa > Chordata > Mammalia > Afrosoricida > Tenrecidae > Nesogale > Nesogale talazaci. The sequence continues at coordinate 47,307 of PVJH01011558.1, read as the reverse complement.
CCCTCCATGATACTTTCCGTCATCTTCCTTCACACTGCCTTTCAAACGCAGCAGCTCCTCTGTCTGTGGACTTCCTTACCCAGTGTCTGGCTTCTATGTGCACATTGACCCATGACTCGGGTCAGACACACCTTAGTTCTTTAAGTGACATCTTTGCTCCTCAAAGATATCTTGTGCAGCAGGTTTGCCCAACAGAATCTGACATTTGATTTCCTGACTGCTGCCACCCAGAAAGTGGGCTTTGGACCTGAGTACAGCGAAACTTGAATCAACTCCTCTCTCTGCTTATCTTGGTGTTGTCTGTGCTCTGGTTATGAGGCGTTTTGTCCCCTTACCTTGAATTGGCCATCAGTATAAAGGGATTTGTTTGGTTTTCATCTGCAAGCACTCCTATTCTTGTCACTCCCATCAAACAGGGTGGTGTCATCTGAACATCAGAGGTTGTTAATAAGGTTTCCTTTCACATAATCCACCTTTGCAGATTATTTGCTCAGTGTACAGATTGAACAAGCACAGGAAAGGACAGAGTCCTGAAGCTTGACTCTCCTGATATTAAACACCTCACGGTTTCAAACATGCTGTAAGGCCCTTGGTGGCAAGCTGGAGGCCCTCACATGTGCACGTTCCCCGTGAGCATGATGAAGTGTTCTGTAATGCCCATTCTTCACAATACCACCCAGAATTCTTTATGCTCCACACAGTCAAATGCCTCTGGATAGCCAACAAAACACAAGGAGACATTTTTCTGGTAGTCGTTCTTTCACCCGAGATTCACCTGATGTCGGCAATGATGCCCCCTGTGGCACACAACCTTGTGCATCAGGCTTGGGTTTCTGGTAGCTCCCTGTCAGTGGACAGCTGCAGCCGGCTTTGAAGGGTCTTGCCAGTATTTCACTGCGTGCAATGTTGATGGAGCTGCTGTTTGGTGCCACCCAGTCAGGTTTGAGACTCATCGAGACCCCCCGGTCCTGCGCTGTCTTCACAAGTGTTCTTGTGTTTGAGGCCATGGTTGCGGCCACCGTGTCCATCCATCTTGTGGACCGTCTTCCTCTGTTTCCTTCCTCCTTACTTTACCAAAAATGATGCCCCTTTCCAGGGACTGAACTTCTCCAACAACATGCCCAAAGTACGTGAGATGAGGACTCCTCATCCTTGCTTGTAAGGAAGGCTGAACCTAAGCCAAGAAAGATTTGTTAATTCTTTTGGCAGTCCATGGTACTTTCAATATTCTTTATCAGTACCACAATTCAACTGCATCCATTCTCCTTTGGCCTTCCTTATTCAATGTGGAAAGTCAAAAGTGTGAATTGGCGATGGGGAAGCCACACATGTCCCCACCACACTCATCTTATTTTCAAGGTGGAACTCAGAGCATGCTTCCTTCCCACCACACCACCTTATGTGCTCCACACTCTCACCTCTGCAAGAATTGTTCAGCATGAGTCAACATGCTACAACGGCACAGAGCATCCCACCAAGTTCACAATATTGTGTTCATTCTCAGTTTTCCTTCAGAATTTGTCCTTCCTATTCCCACCTGCTATACCTGTCACCTTTCCAAAGTTGCTGAGAGCAGGGGTGTCCCATGTCTCTGTTCTCATGAAGACAAAGAAGGACTGCATTTCACTCACAGAAGAGAGAAAATCCTTGGTGTTCCAGGATCTGTTCAGCTTCTACCATTTTCAATCAGAATGTTCCAGTAATTACAACATTAGAAAAATAATAAAGTGTCATGTCAAGGAACATTTCTGGAAACTTCTATTTGATTCAGAAGACACATTGATGTTACCTATCCCCTGTAAGTCTTTGGGTCATTTCTCCAAATTCTTTTTGCCTTCTGACAGGCATCCTGAGAAATCTAGAGAAAACTTTCTCTAGAAAAGTACTTAAAACTTATGTGACCAGCTGACCTTTCTCAGAGAACAAACAAACAAACAAACAAACGGAATGACTAAATGCCCTTGTAGTATTGAAAAACGCTATGTACTGGTCCATAATTCAGATTAAAGTGTAGGCATCTGCTTTTGCAGCCCCCAAGGACAATTGCTGGGCCCCCATGGGATGGAATCACCCACTCTGGGACACACAACTGAGCATATTAAGTAGGAAGGAGTCTGAAAAGGACTGAAGAGGAATTGAGAAATCAATACCAAGGACAACAGGCCCTAAGTGATAAAATACCAAGGAATAAACCTAACCAGGGACATAAAAGTCAGACACCAGGAAGATCGTAAGACACCACTATAAAGCAAAAACAAATAAACCCAAACCCAAATATCTACATACATGGAATAGCACTCCATGCTCATGGATTTGAAGACCCCAGAGAGGCCCGGGTGGACAGCCTGTGGGTGGATCACTTTCAAGGCTGATGGAGGCTGCGTGTTCACAGAACTACACCCACATGTCTACTAAGGCTGCATGTTGAGGCACATGCTCTTCTTGAAGCTACTTGGGGAACCTGGGCTGATGTCCCCCACTCCAGCAGACCAGTTGAAGCCCTGCAACTTCCTCTCATGCCATGTTGGTGGCTGGGAGAATAGAGTGTGAGCTCTTGTCACGGAGACCCTTGCTGAACCATCCCTATGATCCTCTGGGGAGCAATGGTGGTGACCCACAGGGTTCTCATAGGCTTTTCTTCCTAGCCCACCCCAGGGGAGGCTCTGCTGAAATCTGTTCAGCACCATGGCAACACAATCTTCCCGACAGAAGAGTAGTGTGCAATGTGCATTGGCTGGGACTGAACTCGGGTCTTCAACATGGGAGGCTAGAATTTTACCAGGGAGCCACTCTGCCCCCAGAGTAAGCCTACAACTCTGCCAACAATCTGTCCCAATGCTCTCTGCTCCAAGAACTTCCAGGCCCCTCTCACAACACCCGGATGGGTCACTGGGGAATGGCAGCTGAGTGAGGGATTGGTGGGGGCGCAGAGGCGTTGGTTAAGTTCACAGATGGGACCACTGTGGACATGCTGAGAGAGGCAGCAGGAAAAGCCTAATTTATGATCCCTTCCTCAGGGTAGGAGAGAAATTCTGAACTAGTCAATTTTTATAACATCAATTTGTATCTAAATGACTCTCTTTGCAAAGTATTCCTGTACCGCCCCCACGGACCCCCAGGACCATGAATAACAAGAGGCACCCCCTCCCCTTGCTCCCCACACACTTTGGTGCCGTCAAAAGAAAATTAGCCCTGCCGCGTTCAGCCTCGGGAGGAAGTACAATAAAGCCTGAATATTTATGTTATGGATTTGACCATCTTAAAGGGTGATCTTTTCCAATGACATGTCGTTCTTCTTTTAACCAAGAAGCATGGCTTTTGCATCCTGTGACTGTGCCTACCCACAGCTCTTCCAGGTGGCGCAGATCCATACAAATGATTCCGATATCGATCATGGCCCCGATCGTTTCTCGTGCGCCTTGCATCTGGCCTGGCAAGTTGCTCTCCCCCCTTTCATCTCAGCAGGCCACTCCAGCCCCTGGCGCCCACCTCCTCCGAGGACACAAGAGATGTGTTGGAAGAGGTTTCCCCAGCCCCTGCTCTCTTTGAACTCCATGTTTCCATGCTATTGATGTCTTATCGATACTGAAAGCCTGGGGCATGAAATCTGAAGGAGGCTTACCACCTCACTCTGCAGGGTGAGAGGGAGCAGTTGGACATAGGATTCTAAGGCATGTTTCATTCAGGACCAGGGGCAACTGGGGGTGAGAGGCAGTCCTGGGGGTGTCACTGAAGGATGCAGGGAGGAGGCCAGCTAGGGGAGCTGGGGATTCAGGGAGACACTGAGAAGCTGCTGTGAGCTGCAGCCAAAGGATGGGGGCTCAGCAATGTGAGATGCAAGCTGGGCGTCACTGTCAGGAGGGGAGACCGGCAGAGTCTGGAGCAAGAGGAGGATGATGGGGGTTGGGGATGACCTGAAGGGGGTGGGCGGGGTGGAGGAGTCCAAGCCTGGGGGAAAGCCACGCAGGAAGAGTGAGGCCTTTAGTTGGGATGGGCTTGGTCCAGATGTCCTGCTTTTTAACAATTTAACAATGTCCCCTGGCATTTTAAAATTAAATATATTACGATACTATTTTTGCGCTCTATGAACATTTTTGTTGCTCCATATAGACCAAATTTTTAATCAAGAACTCCCCCAGGCTCCCCTCCCCTCCCCCCGGTCAATGGAGTCCCACTTAAAATCTGGCCACTTTAGGACCTCTCTGACCTGGCTATGAAGGGCCAGTGTGGACTCAGCATTCCGATGCCGGCACAACGAGGTCTGCGACCCTCTCTTCAGTGGGACCAGCAGAGCAGGGCACCAGGCCTCTGCAAGGTGGCCGGCAGCCTTGGCGAGAAGGCCTGGAGGGAGACAGTAGTGCAACCCCTCTGCAGGCAGGGTCCAAGCTGAGGGGTCAACTCGGCTGGTTGGGCCTTTGATCTTTGTTGGGCTTGGAGTTCAAGAGGGACGGGCAACCCTTGCAGGGACATTCGGGAATTCCAGTTAATTCCATGTTCATAAACAAGGTCATCTCTATCAGCAAGCCTGCTCTGTGATTTAGAGGGTGCCGCATTTACGATGCCGTCCGGCTTAGGCAAATTAAGAAGCATATAAATCCTCCCCTCAGAAGAAAGGCAGTAAAAGTCCATCCCGGTTAATTGAGGGTCAGCAACCCCGCAGAGGATGGTGGGAGTGAGCACTCTGGCTGCCAGGTGCCTGGACAATCAATGCAGGGCTCTCTCCACTGGGGCTAACCAGGACAGTGTCTGCCAGGCGGCTCCTGCTCTTGCCGGGATCCCCCTGGGGTGGGGCTGGGAGTGGGGGCCAGGGGGTGGTGGTGGTGGCCAGTGTCACAGCTGTGGCTCGAGGGGTCTGTGACTGGGGAGAAGGGATTCACAGGAGTAAAGCTGGGGGAGGCCAGCTGGGGTGGCCAATGGTCTCGTGGGCCTGAGCGCTGGTCTGATCCAAGACACTTGTGAGTGGTCGAGGCATCCTAAGAAAACCTGGAATTAACTTTTGGAAGGAAAACCTGGGCTGAGGGTTAAGGAGAAAGTTGGTTTCCCATGTTGACACTCGGTACTTCCTGGGATCCCTGGTGGCACCCATCTGGGAGGACCCCCAAGCTGGCACTTGTTGGGAAACATGTGCACAGTGCTGACAGAGGGTGCTCCCCTGGGTCCCGTGGCACCCATTTGGGATGTGCAGCCCCTGAGCCCTCGCTGACTGGGGGTCAGCAAGCGTGGCTGCTGACTGAAAGGTCAGAGGCTCAAGTCCGGGCCGAGGAGTAAACTTCTTCCGAAAAAGCAGCCACAGAAGCAGACCCACAGGCGCCAGCTCCAGCTGCCATCGGTTGCAGCCATTGGTTTGACGGGACCACAGTGGTGGTTGGGGGGGTGGGGCTAAGAAGGGCCACAGTGAATGGACCCAGAGTCCATTCTGACCCCCAGGGGCACTTCCATTGCTGCAAACAAACAACCCCTGTGCAAGAGGCATGCTCGCCGAGCTGGAGCGCAGCCAGGCTGGAGGGTGGAGTCCTTGTCCTCCTCTGACAGGGCCCGGCCTGCGCTCACTCCCACAGGAAGGTGGTCTTACTCACTCACAGTTCGGGTTGGGACTAGGTCTCTCAGCAGCCGGCCTCCCCACGTAAGCCACGTTTGCCATTTTCTCTAAAGCAGTCTGTGTCCATGGGTGCAGCGTGATGGTCCTGCTGCCAGAGAAAGTGGCCCAGATGGTGGTACCAGGATACCCTTGCTTCCCTGGTGAGACAGCTTCTGCTTTCAGGCAAAGAGGTCTTTGTTCCCCCCGCCCATCACGTGTTCCGTCTCCCCATTCGCTCTTCCACGGTGCGTTTGAATCAGGGCGCTGGTGAAGGGTACGGACGACGCCATGGACCGCCAGAGGAACAAACAGATCCATCCTGGAAGATGTACAGCCAGAGTGCTCCTTAGAATTGTGGTTGGCAAGTCATTTTGTACTTTGGAAATGCTCTCGGGGGGACCAGTCAGTCCCTGGAGGGGGACCTCATGCTCGGCCACAGCAAACAGAGTCTCCACAAGACAGGTGGGCACTGCGCTGTGGCCGTGGCTCAGGCCCGGCGGTGCTCTGCTCCACTGCCTGGGTCCCAGGGGTGGGAGGGGCTCCGCGGCTCGCCGGTTGGGAAGGTGCGGCCATGGGTCTGTTGGAGCCCCTCCAAGCAGCCCTGCGTCAAGCCAGCTTGTCCAGGGGTGTGAGCGTGATGTCCATCTCCAGGTCTGGTCTCTCTGGACATGTCCGAGTGGATGGGAGGAAGTCCCACCACCCTGTGAGGTGCACTCTCCCTGTCCCACTCCCAGGACAGATGGGACGGTTCTTCTGGGGTCCGTGGCACTCAGCTCTCAGCTCTTCCCCTTGCCAGGGCCCCCTGAGACCTGTAGGGCTTCACCCTTTTCCTGGGGCTTTTTCCTAATGGTGTCCCTCTTTAGTCTGGCAGCAAGACGAGTCCTCGAGAAGAAAGTTTACCCCCTTTGAATAATTGTAGTCTCTTCATTTAATTCCTTTAATTAAGGTCACATTCCTTTAAAGAGTTCTAAGCGTTCTTAAGGGAACCCTGTGTTTTCATTATAATTAGGACACAGATATTCAACAGTGGAAAATACGAACGGCAATGACAATGCTGTGACAGAAGGGCAGACGGTCAGGCCTCTCTGACCGATGGCCCAGGAAGGAGTTTCCCTGGGGAGGAAGCCACTGGGCTGATGTGAAGGGAGCTGTTCTATGTTGCCCCAGTGCCCTGGTACGGGAGCTCTGGTGGCAGGTCTTCCTCACTTCAGCAAGCCAGGCTGTGCCATCTCATATTGCAGGTTGTTGATCAGCCTTCTTCCAATCCTGCTGCTGCCTCTTCCTACAACCCTCAGAGCAGGGCATTATATGACCGTCCACGGGAGCAGCTGCATTCTGCCCCACAGGGGCACTGCGAGTGGCTATCAACCCGACAGCAGCTGGTTTGGGTTTGGAAGAGACTTCTGAGGGGCTCTGGTGGCACAATGGGTCAGGCCTCAATGCTAACCCGAAGATGGGCAGGTAGGACCCACTCCATGGCTCAGTGGTGTTCTCCCCTTGTGAAGACTACCCACTGCAAGGTCAGTAGTTCAAACCCACGGGCCACTCTGGGAGAATGATGAGGCTGTCTGGTTCTAATGAGTTACCATCTTGGAAACCTTAGGTTATGATTACAGCATGATGTTTGGGGCATTTTAGGTATGAATCGCAGTCTGCTGAACTGGAGAGAATGGAGAGATGCTTAATTTCTCATTTCCCTGAAATTGTAGAATCACTGACATTTGAGTTGCAGTGACCTAAAAACGTCACACTTCCCTGACCATCTCTCATCTACTCTTTCACCCAGCCACACTGTGGTCATCAGCTCCCCGAGGGCTAAATCGGCCGGCCATGGCGACAGCCCCTCCTCCTGGCCGACCATGAACATCGGAATAGCACCGTACTCTGTAGGACCGTCTAGTTAAAAAATAGCCCCATTGGCATTCCATTCACATATCGTGCAATTCATTATTCATTCACAGTAAGAAGAGTTGTGCATCATACACAATCAATTTTAGAACATTTTTAATCTTTCTTGTACTCATTGTTGCTCATTCTCCATTTTCCCCTACTTATTCTGGATTTAATATACAGGAAAACATACAAAACAAAAACAAGAAATAAAAAATCCCAACAACAGTGACAAAAATAAAACAGAGAGAAAACTTAATTGAAAAGAAAGCAGAGGGGCTGAGCCCTGGTGCCATAGTGGTTGAGTGCGGGACTGTGGCCCATTGGCTTGGCAGTTCAAATCCAGCAGCAGCTCTCTGGGAGTAAGGCTGGGTAGCTCCCACCACCACCAGAGGGCAGTGATGCCCCCCCAAAAGAAAGCAGACTATATATATGTATATGTATACATATATGTATATGTTATATATATATAATGAACAAATTTAAACTGGGTCCAAAGGGAAATCAAAGGATAAGCCAGGACAGTTTAACCTAACTGCATTTCCACTAATCAACATTTCAATGTTCTCCCTCTGACAGCAAGGCTAGTCACATCCTGGGACTTTGTTCAGAGGGGAGTCACCGCAGGCTTAATCCATGTGGGATGCTGCAAAAGGGATTTTGGGTCTCCACTGCCATCCATAACCTGAGTGCTTATAATACCATTTTCTCCTCCTGATTTGGATTTTCTTATTTGTAATCCTTGGATCACACCAAATGCCGATTCTTTGGAAGCAGATTCCCTTTCATCTGAGTTGCCTCTAGGCCATTCAAACCTCCAACTTTTCAATTAGCGGTGTATGTATTAATAGTTTGATCCACTCAGGGACTCCACAGTATGAATAGACCAACAAAACCTAATGGATCCAAGTGTCCATCAATATCTCACAGTGTGTATTTGTACCATGGTGCATGACGGCAAAGCAAATAAACCACAGTTATTGTGGTAGTCATGTAATTGTGTGTCAGTTTCAGGATTGGGAATGTAGGGATGGAGTCTAGCCTGTCATTCTGGAGCTAGCCACTGAGATCCCTGTATAGGCATGGCTTTCTCCTGAGAATTCTGGGAAATCAGCAGTATTTCCTCTTGGAGGTCAGAGATTCATGGCTCAGTCCTTGGAGATGCTCTACTGACAAGACACAAGGTTGGCTCCCTGCAAGACATCTTGGAGGAGAAGCCACATGGGCTTATCCTAAAGAAACCAGACCTCTGAAGTTGGAAAAGCCATGTAGAGACCTCTGCCTACACTGGGGTGCCTCTATCACCACTGGATACACAAGACTCTGCACCCACTCACCTGTGATTGTCCTGCCATTATTGCATGTGCTTTGTGAGTCTGAAGAGGACTTATGGATTGGTATTAGACATATGGGCTAATATTAGACTTATGGACTAGGACTGGACAGGGTTGGAATGCTTTCTTAATGTTCCATTCCTCTTGTATATAAACCTCTCCCTTATATACATATGCATGTTTATGAATTTGTTTCTCTAGTCTACCTGGACTCCCACGCATGTAATGTTGAGTACACAAACTCATAGTGATCCCACAGGGCTGAGTAGACCTGTCCCACAGGGTTTCCGAAATGATACACCGTATAGGAAGGAGCAGAGGGCCTCATCTTTCTTCTGCAGAGCAGCTGGTGGGCTCGAACAGCTAATCCTCTGGTTAGTAGCTGAGCACATCATCACTGCACTACCAGGGCTAATGAGCACACCACCCATTGTTGTGGAGATAACTTCAACGATGGGGACTGAGTACAGCAGCTCCTGAGGGGTCCAAGACTGCAAAATGGAATAGAGAGGACAGCCAGATGGTTCCCTGTGGAGTGGCTGACAGGTTAGAAGCATCCACCTTTGGATTAGCAGCCCACCTCTTAACCCTCTCTGCCACCAAGTCTCCTTTGAACGTGACCTCAGACCTGGCAGGATTCTGTTTGTTAGAAGTCAGGTTCATTTTGGGATGGGGGAAGTGGTGATGCACTGAGCATGGCTTCTGGGGACGGTCCACGGTCTTCTCACCTGTGTGCTGGTGATGACCTGGGCTCGATCGCCACAGGACATGTCTGATCTTCTGTACTGTCCAATAAGCCATTGACTCCAGACTTTCCACTCAGTGGCAAGAAGACAAAATCCTCACAACTGGGCCAATGCACAGCCAGAACGCTTCTTAGAAGCGAAGATGGTGAGCGGTCTTCTTGCATATTTTGGGCTCGTCAGGAGGAACCAGTCGCTGGAGAAGGACCCTGTGCTTGGTGGAGGGCAAGCCCTCCTGAGATGGGTTGAACCCAGTGCTGCAGCACCGGGCCCCAGCATAGCAATGGTCAGGATGGAGCAGGAGTGGGCAACGTATCGTTGTGTTAAATCCACGGTCGCTCTGAGTTGGAGAAGACTCAGTGACACCTAACAACAACTTAAGTTTTAGAGCAAAAAAAAAAAAAAAATCAAGAGACTAACCACAGACATTCTGGAGCAGTTTGGAGTTAGGGGGAGAGAAAGGCTCTCATCGCCCATCTTTCTATAACATCGACTCTCAAGCAGAGTAAATGTGCTGCCTCTTTTTTTGTCAGTCCTGTAACTTCTGACAATGATGAGGAACTAGAAACAGATAAGCTCTCAGAGGAGGTCCTGCAGTGCGCGGCACCCCAGGGTCTGGCTGGGAGGAGGGATGTCTGTGAGAGTGCCCACCTGGCACGCTTCCCTCTGGCGTGGCCGGCAGAGGCAGAAGGCTGTGCTCAGTTTGGCTTGGCTAATGAGCGCCATGAACTAATTGCAAGATTTCAAGCACCGCTCTCCTGCCAACACTGTCCAGATTTGGAGGAATCAGAGGCAATGTCAACTTCTCTTTGGGCACTTCCAGGATTTCTGTTTTGTGACACAGACCATTATGCTGCCTTCAGAGGCATGCGGACCCTCTGCTCTGCTTGGCTATCACACTGGGGATTGCCCTTTCTCTCCCTGCCAAGAAACGGTCCTCTAGAGATTGTCTCCAAGAGCCATTTGGAAAACATTATCGAAAAATAGACCCATAAATATTTCCCCATGTATTGCATGCTTCTTAAAACATGAAAAGTCACCAAATTCTACATTATAAAATTCAAATTTAATAATGCATATTTATTGGGTTTATTCAAATAGAATTATTTTTATGGTGGCTGAAAGAACTGGTATATAGGAGCAAAGTGAGCGGCAAAGGAGACTAAGTGGGCAATGAATTCTGAGTTGTTCTCAAGATTTGCAATGCACAAACAATGATTTTCACTTTACTGTGGAAGAATTCCTTGGGGGAAGCATATTTCAGTGTAAGTAGCTCAGAAGAAAAGTCATGAGTTGGTTGCAATCTGCAAACCTCCGGTTAACTCTAGCCTCCAATGGTGAGTCTTCCCAGGGCCAAAGATGGATCCTTTGAAGTCTGTGAATTCCAGGTATCTAGGTCCTCGGTTTAGGAGTCTCTGTGGTTCCGAATGTCAGCACACCTATCAAAGATCAGTGGTTCCAACCCACCAACTGATCACCGGGAGAAGACGAGACTGAGTTGGTGTGAGATGAACTCCATCCACTGGCAGACACTAAGAATAACAGTTTCCCACTCTGGTCTCACCAAAAAGGAGCACATGGAGGAACACATTTTAGCTCTTGCTGTTTCTGTGAGCAGCCATGGTGTTCCTTCTGACTTCTCACAACAGAGAGGCACCCTGCCCCATCCTACACATCCTCTCACTTGTTCTTGTGTTTGAGCCAACTGCTGCAGCCACCGTGTCACTCCATCTTGTCCAGGGCTTTTCTCTTTTGTGTTGGCCCCCCACTTTACTGAGCAAGATGCCCTTCTCCCCGGTCTGGTCCCTCCTGACAAGTCAAAGTACGTGAGATGACGGATGTCTCATCAACCCTCGCATCTAAGGGCTACGCTGGCCATACTTCTCTCAAAACCTATTTGTTTGTTCTGTAAATCCACGGCACAATTTCCTTTGCCCACATCCCCATTCAAAGGTATCAGTTCTTCTTCAGTCATTGTTATTAATTGTCCAACTTTCACACCTATGTGAGGTCATTGAAAATACCATGGCTTGAGGCAGGTGCACCTTGGTCCTGAAAGCAACATCTTTGCTCTTTAACACATCAACTACATCTTGGGTTGTGAATCTGCCCAATGCAGTGCTTTGCTGGATTTCTTAATGACTGCTCCTATGAATGTTGGCCGTGGATTCAAGGAGAAGGGAATCCTTGACCATGTCTGTATATTTTCCATTGACCATGATGCTGCTAATCATTGCAGTTGGGGGTATTGTTTTCTTTACGTTGAGTTGTATTTCATTCTGAACACTGTATTATTTGGCCTTCATTAGTAAGTTCCTCAAGACTTCTTCACTTTCAGGGAGTTTGTGTCATTTTATTTCTTGGTTGTTAATAAGCCTTCCTCAAAACTTGAAGCTGAGTTCTGGGGTTATTTGGTCAGCATAGAGATTAAATGAAAGGAGACATCCTTGAAGCCTACCTTTCCTGAGTCCCTTGTTCTATTGGAAGAATGACCTGTTGGTCTCTGTACAGAGGCCATGTCAGCAGAATTGAAGTGTTCTAGTATTTCCATACTTCACAATGTTATCCATAGTTTATTGTGATCTACCCTCTTGAAGGAATCTGTGCAGCTAATAAAATACAAATAAACATTTTCCTGGTATGCTGTGATCTCAACAATGATACCCCACCCTTGTTCCACACGTTCTCCTGAATTAGGTTTGAATTTCTGGTAGCTTCCTATTGATATACTGTTACAACCATTTTTGAATGATTTTCAGCAAAAGTTTCCTTGCGTGCAGCATTAATAATATTGTTTGATAATTTCCTAATCCTGTTAGTTTACCTTTCTCTGGAACGGGCACAGATTCGGGCTGTGTTCAGTAGATGGGGCAGGTAACTGTCTTCCAACTTTCTTGGTAGTGCTTCCAAAGCACATCAGCAGGTGGGAGCATTACAATGGGCACTCCATCAAGTGCTGGGTGGAGGCTTGTTTTCACCAATACCTCCAGTGCATCTTGGAAGGCCTCCTCCAGTACCATCCACTCTTGATCAAATGCTACCTCCTAAATGGAGGCATAGTAATAGACCAACTTTCTGGCCACACTCACCTTCTTAAATATAAGCGAACAGAGGTGTGTTTGGGTCTGGCTGAGAGAGTTGTACTTGAGTGGAGCCCTGGGCCTTGTTCAAGTGTTATCCCAATAGATGGATTGCAGATGGCCATGAACAGTGTTCTGTGCTCAAGTTATTTAGGGAACTGGGATCTGTGACTGCCAGAATTCTCAGATCATCTCATATGTCATGTGAGAATTTTTCTAATTTTTCTGAGCAAAAACACTCCCTTTCTTGGATCTCTATAAGGTCTTCTAGGCTGGCTGTTTGCACAACAGTTTGGGAAATGCTCCCTTACACCGATGAAGGAAACATGACCAGGGTTTCTGCCATCAGACACAAACCAGCGAAGGAGGGCTTTGTCATTTCCAGCTCCAGTGACCACACTATGCTGGTGTGCTTGGGAGCGGCACCAGTCAGTCACTCACAAGCCGGCATTGCCTGTCTCAGTGGACAGGCTTTCTCCAGGCGAGGCAGAAAAGTCGACTGATCTACTTTAGAAAATCAGCCGTGAGAATGCTAGGAAGCCTAGGAGACTGCCCTCTGGGAAAGTACTAGAAGCTGAGGGCCCCCTCCCCCCAAGTGGGAAGATGCTCAAAGTCCACAGCTGCTGTGCCCACGAGCCTCGGCACTCAGACGCTCAGGCAGATGCCCAGGACCTGGCAGTGTCTCCTCCTGCACTCTCTGGAAGGTGGAGTCAGCAGAGAGGCGGCTAGCGCCTGTGCTCCCGGTCTCTCACTCTTTGTCTTCCATCTTCTAAGGCAAACTCTTAAAAAATGGAGAACACACACACACAAAGTGGAAAACTTTGCAGCTGTCTCTTCTTTTGCAAGGTTTGATGTGTGCTGACATTCCTGATGGTCATTGAGAATATTTTAAAATGTTGGTCACAGGTCACTCCCCACAAGATTGAAAAGCAAGCCACGTGATGCCTCTATCAAGTAGAACATGACCGCTTAAATCACTCGTCCATTCATGGGGTGAGCTCGGCTTCCTAGTCTGGTTCAGATGCACTCGTGAGGAGAACTAGGAGAGACCTTGTTCAAGCACTTGACAAACGTCCAGCCCCTGTCCGTGCAAGCTGTCACCACAGTAAAATGTGGCCGTTGTGTCTGCGCTGCATTTCCTGAGACGAGGACGAAGAAAGAGAGATGGCGGGTCCAGGGGAAGTGGGAGAAAGGAGTCATGTGGGATGGTCTCCCACTCTCCTCTCCATCACTCTCCCTCCAGCACCTCGCTCAGGCGTGGGAGTGCCAGGATTCCTAGGTCTTGATGGAAGCGTGGTGCCTGGCTGCTGCCCCACGCCGTCTGCGTCTGACCCCTAAGACAGAATACTGGCAGGATGGCGCATTTTCCCTCATGGAGCATTGTCCAAACGGAAGCTTTCGTAGTAACACGTTCTTCCTTTACTCCATCGCTGTAGAGAACATACACAGCAAACCACAGGGCGCTTCAGCACTGTCTCCGGGACACGATCACGCTCTTGGAGATGCGGCGCTGACAGCTGCAGGAACCCACGCGCACGGGCAGCTCTAACCCCTCCAGCAGGCTCCCTGCGGGAATGGGGTCCCCTCAACCACAGCAGCGAGTTATCTCGCCGACGCACAGGCACTGTCTCACAGAGGAATCGCTACCGCACGGGCAGTGATCATGATCACGGATGTGTGACCCTATCCTAATCAGTGTGGTTTTCCATCACCAACCCCTCTGTCTGAGGGTGGACTATCTCAAGGAATAAAACCAGGGGCGTTTACATAACTATATACCCCCTCCCCCCCAATCGAAACCCATTGCCTTTAATTGCTTCTGACTCGTCATTATCCTAGTGCGGTTTCAGAAACTGCAATGCATCATGGGGACAGAAAGCTGCACCTTTTTCCTGTGCTGTGGTTGGTAGGTTTGAACTGCTGACCTTGTCACTAGTGGGCTGATGCCAAACCCACAGGAAAGCCAGGGCTCCTTATAAAGACAGATGCAGTTGTCCTGAGGTCTCCATGTGCGACAGAAGAAAGCATAGCCTGGTCGGACACCACCCGGATCCTTGTTAGATCTGAACCACCGTCCAATCCGTTTGAGTGTGTGCGTGTGTCTTTATTCTCACAGAGTCTCTCCTTTACTTGATGTCTCTTTCCAGCAACTGGACACATCTCCAAAGTATGTGAGACAAAGTCTCTCTGTTCTCACGTTTAAGGAGATGCTAGCTGTCCTTCCTCTAAGACAAGCTTGCTTGTCTGCTTTTTGGATGGGGGCAGTCCCTGGTACTTTCAATGTTCTTCGCCAACAACATAATTCAAATACAGTTCTTCCCTTTCGTTTTCCTTGTTCATTATCCAGCTTCCATATGCACACAGCAGGGCTTGGGGCAGGTGCACCTTAGTGCTTAAAGTGACATCTTTGCTCTTCAATGCTATAAAGAGGTATTTTTAAAAAAATAATTTTGCTTTAAAGAGGTCTTGTGTAGCACACTGACCCTCCATATACCTTGCTTGATTTCACTGCTGCTTCCGTGGGCATTGATGGTCGGCCCAAGTAAGATGAGAATGTTGACAGTCTCAGTCTTTTCTCCATTTATCATGCTGTTGCTCTTTGGTTTAGTTGTAAGGATTTGTGCTTTCTTTATGTTGAGGTGCAATCCATTCTGAAAGCTGTAGTTTTGGGTCTTTGTTGGTAAGCACTTCAAACTCTCTTTGCTTTCAGGGAGGAAGGTCCTGTCAGCTGCATCTGGAGGTTGTCAGTGGGTCTTCTCCCAGTCCTGAGGCCACGTTCTTCTTTGTATGTCCAGCTACTTAGATTATTTGCTCAGCATACACAGGGTCTGTTTTTAAACCAATCCGTATCTTCTTGCTTTATGTGAATGACTGCCGCCTGTTCTATGTACAGGTTCCTCAAGAGCACAGTGAGGGATTTCCATTCTTTACAATGCGCACCGTCTAATGCATTTGTAAAGCCAATGAAGCACAAGCAAACCTTTCTTGTGTTCTCTGTTTCCAGCCCAATCCATCTGACATCAGGAATGATATACTCCATTCCACCTCCTTCCTCAATTCTGCCTCGAGTTTCTTGTACATCCTATACATTCATTGCTTCAACTGTTTTTGAATCATCTTCAGCAAAATTTTATTTGCATTTGATATTGAGGACACTGTTCAGGGGTCACCTTTGCTTGCAATGCACACAAATATAGATATCTTCCAGTCCGCTGCCAAGTGACTGTCTCCCAAATGTCTTGGCATAGGACAATGAGTGCTTCTAGTGCTGCATCAGTCTGTTGAAACATTTCAATCGCTAATCTGCCAATTCCTGGAAACTTGCTTTTAGCTAAGTCCTTCAGTGCAGCTCAGTCTCCTTCCTCCAATACCACGGTTCTCAACCACATGCTGCCCCTCACACTGTTGAACGTCGAACAGTGATTTTTGGTACAGTGGCTCTGTGTTCATTCCACTTTTTGCCCACGTTGTTGTTGGATGTCATGGAGTGGGCTCTGGCTCACATTGGCAACAGAAGGAAGCACTGCTCGGTCTTATGTGGTGCTTGTTATTATTTTATGGTTAAGTCCATTGTGGTAGCCCTGTGTCAGCCCATCTCATGAATGGGTTTCCTCTTTTTTTTTTTTTTGCTGACCTCCTGCTTTGCCAAACAAAATTCTTTTTTCCAGGGTCTGTTTTCTCTTGACTGTTCAAATGACCAATATCTGTCCATTTCAGTTCAGTAATGCCAAAGATATTGTCTTTATGCATTCTACTTCATTTATGGTTGATGCCCATTGTTTCTTAGATTCATATTTAGTGTATTCCATCTTCTAGTTATGATTGGACACAATTGGACAACACTTATTTTGACCCATTCCCCACTAGCAATGAAAGTTCTGAATGCTTGACCCCGGCCATGTCATTAAAGTCAACTCTACTTTGAGGAGGCAGCTCTTCCCCTGTGGTATTTTGAATAACTTTCAACCTGAGGGGCTAATCTCCGGGCACTATATCAGACACAGTTCCGTTGCTACCTATATGGCTTTAGTGGCTATTTTTTCTGAAGTGGACTGTCTCTTCCTTCTTCCTAGACTGTTCTTAGTCTGGAAGCTCCACTGCATCCTTCCCATCATGTCATGGGTGATCCTGCTGGTGCTTGAAATACAGATGGCACAGTTTCCAGAATCATAGCAATAAGAAAGGAACTACCATAGGATGAAATGGAAGATGAATGAGGATATATATATATTACATATATGGATTGATTTCAAAGAAATGGGTCACCCAGTTGTGGAGCCCAGAAAACCCCAAATATATGCATCAAGCATCAGGTTGGAAACGTCTCATGATTCATGTGGTTGAAGGGCTGACAGCCCCCCAATCAGAAGGCCAGGCAGAAGGTGGCTCCTGGTTCTCAGGGCTGTGGGAGCTGGCTAATCACAAACTCTGCAGGTCAGACAGTAGGTCATTGGCTCATATCCCAAGAGCCAGAGTTTAGAGGATGACAAGTTAGTTATAGGATTCAGAGAGGCTGAACTTTGAAGAATATCTATTTTATCTATCTATTGACCTATCCTTTCTTCTTCTTCTATCTCTTTCTCATCCAGGCTACACTCTCAAAGGAAACTCTCAACTATCGGCTGTTCACATCAGATCTCAAAATGGAGGATTATCAAATATCTGCCAAATATTCTGAGAACCATGTCCTTGCCAGGTTGACACATAGACTTAACCATCACAGCCACCCTCTGGCAGAGTGAACCTTGGTTTCTTCACATTTACCTTTACTTGTCTTCTTGTATAAGTGAGGTCATACATTATTTGTCCTTTAGGGATTGCATCATGTCTTCAGTCTCTGCCCACAACGTGTGATGTATCAAGACTTTGCTTCATCTACTGTCTGAGTAGCCTTTCATGTGTATCTGTACCCCATTTTGTTTCCCCATTTATTGGTCAACGGGCATTGAGGTTGTTTCCCCTTTTGGGCTATTGTGAAGATGCCATATGTTCCAATGAACCCTGGTGTTCTCATATCATTTGAGTCTTTGCTTCCTAGGGGTGGAATTGCTGAGCCATGTGGGAGTTCAATGTCCAGTTTTTAAAGGCTCAGCCACACAGTTTTCCATGACAGCCATGCCATTTTGCCTTCCCAAGGGCAATGGATAAGGGCGATAATCCCCACCTCCTTGCTGCCATTTATTATTATTACTTTCTAAGCCTTGGCCATCTTACTGGGGATGAATGGATCTGTGTGGTTTCCATTAATCCCTCTCTGGTGGCTGATCCTTTCCTGTGTCAGGCTGATGTTTCAACATCTTCTATTCAGAGTCTTAGCCCATGGCATGACTGGGTTGTTTACCCTTTCATTGTTAAGTTGTCAAAGTTTCTGAACTGTCACATGATTTCTGAAGCTATCTGGATGGGAAGCTTTCAAAAGTCCATTGCTGATAAAAATCACAATTGCAAGACTCAGTTTCTCCAGCACAGATAAGATTGTATTTGTGATATGACCTTATTTCTATGTGGATTGAATGTCTATTTTTAAAGATTGGGATGTGTTTTCTTTCACTAAGTAAGGTTCATTTTCAAAATGCAGTGCATCCCTAGTAAGTCCTCTGTGATGTAAATGATCAATTTTTGACTGTTTTCTGTTTTAACAATCACCTTTGAATGCTAGGCCATAGCTACTTAAATAGCAGCTAATTTTTTTGCATTCTTTAGAATGTTTTATTGTTTTCTTTTTTTTAGCAACTAACTTTTATTTTTCCGAGGTTGTCAATGAAAGTAGACTTTAGAGACTAAAATGATATGTGACTTTTTAAAACCACAAGCAGCTTATAAAATCTCATATTATGTAATTTGATAATTAGCAGCATTTACAATAAAAGAAAGAGTTGGGTGTGAATTTCACTTCTGTGTCATATTTGAATTCTGTCATTGTCATCTGTGGATCACACTCACTGGTGTGATTCTTCCATGTGGACAGGACTCCTCACTTTGATGGCTGCTTGTTATAATACAAGCCTTTAAGATCGCAGACACTATTCTGATGAATAGCCAGGGACCATCCGCACTTTGCTGTAGCACTCTTATTTTCATATCATTTCAGTATCAAGCAGGGCCATATTATCAGAACCAATTGTTCTTGGATTGGGGGTGGAGTTAAGTAGGAGCCAAGAATCCATCTGCTTGTCCATGGAATATGCACGACTGAAGTTTTCTTTGGCTGTCACATTATGGCAAAAATCAAACCTCTATAGAACTAACTATTCCCCCAAAGTTATCATTTTAAAGGAATGCTTCCTACCCTACTCATCATATATTTATATTTCTTGCATTTTTCTAGTTTTAATTCAAATGTGATTCAAATTATATAGCATTTAGAGTTTTTTTTGTTTTGCAGTGCTAATTAAATATTTTTTTATAGCAAAGAAGGACACACTCCAACTAAGGACTTCCTTTGACTTCTTCATCAAGTTTGTTGATGAAGTTATGAATAAATGGTTCAGTGGTAGAATTCTTTCCCTCTGGAAGACTTAAGTTCCACTCTGAGCCAATGCACATCCTGCAAATAACGTTGTTACCTAGAGAAGGTTCAGAGTTTCAACCTGTTCACTCTTCAGTTCTTTTTTTTGCCCTTTGTAAAAATCATTTTATTGGGGGTTCATCTAACTCTTATCATGATCAATACATACATCAATGGAATGCAAACCACATTTGTACATATGTTGCCATCATCATTCTCGAAATATCCTCCTTTCAATTAGGCCCCTGGTATCAGCTCCCCATATTTCTCCTCCCGCCCCACTCTCTCTCCTCCATGGACCCTTAATAATTTACAAATTGTCATTATTTTGTCATATCATACACTGACACATCCCTTCACCTGCTTCCCTGCTGTCTGTGCCCCAAGGAGGAATTATATGTAGATCCCTGCAATTGTTTCCCCTTTTCTACTCCATCTTCCCTCCACCTTCCTGGTATCACCACTCTCACCACTGGTCCTGAAGGGATCATCGATCCTGAATTCCCCATGTTTTGGGCTCCCATCTGTACCAGTGTATATCCCCTGGTCTAGCTGGATTTGTAAGATAGAATGGGAGGAGAGGAAGCATTTAAGAACTAGAGGAAAGTTACATATTTCATTGTTGCTCCACTGTACCTTAACTGGCTCATCTCCTCCCTTTGACCCCTCTGTAACAGAATGTCGCTTCATCTATTGCTGGGCTTTGGATCCCCAATCTGTACCCTCCCTTGTTTATAGTGATATAATTTTTAGTTCTTTGATGTCTGATACCTGATCCCTTTGACACCTCATTGTCACACAGGCTAGTGTGCTTCTTCCATGTGGGCTTTGCTGATTCTGAACTAGATGGCTGCTTGTTTACTTTCAAGCCTTTAAGACCCCAGATGCTATATCTTTTGATAGCCAGGCACCATCAGCTTACTTTGCCACATTTGTTTATATACACATTTGTTGTCAGTGATCATATCGGGAAGGTGGGCATGCAGTGTTATGATTTTTAGTTCTTTTTTTGGGGGGGGAGGGGCATCACTGCCCTCTGGTGCTCATGGGAGCTACCCAGCGCTGCTCCTGAGAGCCGCCGCTGGATTTGAACCGCCAAGCCCACGGGCTGCAGTCCTGCACTCAACCACTTACGCCACCGGACTCAGCCCTGATTTTTAGTTCTTTGAAGCCTGATAACTGATCCCTTTGACACTCTGTGGTCACACAAGCTGATGTGTTTCTTTCATGTGGGCTTTGTTGCTTCTGGCTAGATGCTAGATGGCTGCTTGTTTATTTTCAAGCCTTTAAGACCCCAGATGTTACATCTTTTGATAGCTGGGCACATTCACCACATTTGTTTATGCACACCTTTATCTTCATTGTATTGGGAAGATGAGTATCACACAATGCCAATTTCATAGAATAAAGTGTTTTTGCATTGTGGAAGTGCTTGAGTGGAGGTCCATCTCCTGTCTTAATACTAACCCTATAAGTATATGCACGTAGATCTATTTCCCCGTTATCACATATACATATGTTCACCTATGTATATGCCTGTATTTAGACCTCTCTAAATTGGGTGCAATTTTCAAATGACACATTTTAAGCACTCTACACAAAGAAGTGTTTTATATGCAGACACCTGATTTTTTTTTTGCCCCTGGGAATTCATAGGTTTGCTCCTTTTGGATTGTGCTTAAGAAAATACCCTTTACTCTAGGCTCATAG
This sequence comes from Nesogale talazaci, assembly GCA_004026705.1. Lineage (NCBI taxonomy): Eukaryota > Metazoa > Chordata > Mammalia > Afrosoricida > Tenrecidae > Nesogale > Nesogale talazaci. The sequence continues at coordinate 26,464 of PVJH01011558.1, read as the reverse complement.
AGTTTCCCCCTCTCTTTCTTTTTTTTTTTGTTGGCACCAGCGTTTATTTCAGGGGAAGGCTCCGAAGCCTGTGCCTGTTGGGGGAAGGGAGGCGCCTTGGGTGTTCAGCTTCTCACTTGGCCTTCGGGTTACGGAACTTGCGTCCAGCAAAGACAGCCTTGTCCCCAAGAGCCTCCTCGATCCTCATGAGCTGGTTGTATTTGGCCAGGCGCTCTGAGCGGCAGGGGGCACCAGTCTTGATCTGTCCGGTGCAAAGTCCCACCACCAGGTCAGCGATGAACGTGTCCTCAGTCTCCCCGGAGCGGTGGCTCACCATCACCCCCCAGCCATTAGACTGTGCTAGTTTGCAAGCCTGAATGGACTCCATCACAGAGCCGATCTGGTTGACCTTCAGCAGCAGGCAGTTGCAGGCCTTCTTCTCGACGGCCTGGGCGATCCTCTTGGGGTTGGTGACCGTGAGGTCGTCTCCCACGATCTGGATGTCGACCCCCGTGAGGAAGGAGGTCCAGGTGGCCCAGTCATCCTGATCAAAGGGGTCTTCGATGGAGACAACAGGATAGTTCTTGATGAAGCTCTTGTACAGCTCCCCCAGCTTCTCCCCAGAAATGTGCCGCGCGGGGTCATCAGGCGACTTGAAGTCCAGGTCATACTTCCCGTTGCGATAGAACTCGGAAGCGGCCACGTCCATGCCAATCACCACCTTGTCCGGGTAGCCAGCTGCCTGGATGGCCGTCTTCAGCAGCTCCAGGGCTTCGTTGTTCTCCAGGATGTTGGGTGCGAAGCCGCCTTCGTCGCCCACGTTGGTGGCATCCTTCCCGTACTTGGACTTGATGACCCCCTTGAGGTGATGGTAGACCTCCGCCCCGATGCGCATGGCTTCCTTGAAGGAGCTGGCTCCCACGGGCAGGATCATGAACTCCTGCATGGCCAGCTTGTTGCCCGCGTGGGAGCCGCCGTTGATCACATTGAAAGCAGGCACTGGGAGAACGAGATCTGGGTTCCCAGCCAGGTCTGCGATGTGGCGGTAGAGCGGAACCCCCTTCTCGGCTGCTCCCGCTTTGCACACGGCCAGCGACACGCCCAGGATGGCATTGGCCCCAAACTTGGATTTATTCTCGGTCCCATCCAGCTCAATCATAAATTTGTCCACTTTTTCTTGATCGATGACACTTAGTTTCTTTTCCAGCAGAGCAGGACCTAATGTCTTGTTGATGTGTTCTACGGCTTTCAGGACTCCTTTTCCCAGGTAGCGCGACTTGTCTCCATCTCTCAGTTCAAGCGCTTCGTAGATCCCCGTGGACGCTCCACTGGGCACAGCTGCTCGGAAGCGGCCCTTGGCCGTGTACAGGTCCACCTCAACAGTGGGGTTGCCCCTGGAGTCCAAGATTTCCCGGGCAAAGATTTTCTGCATGGCCATGGCTGCGATGTCTTCGCTGGGGGCTTGGGGTGAGCTCGAAGTCTAGGTGGCAGCTGGGACAGTGGCCCCCCCCTCTCTTTTACTTCATGAGATTTTCTATTTGTATTTAGGCTTGAGTCACCTGGAGCACATGTGTGAGGGGTGTGGGATCCCTGTGTGCCCTGCAACTCTGATTTAGAAGTCCATCAAAATGAAAGAGCATCCCACTATGTGGACCATAATAAACTGGATAACTTTGAGAAGAATGGGAATTCCAGAGAACTTCATTGTTCACTTTGGAACTTGTTCACAGATCAAGAGGCAGTTGCACAAACAGAATAAGGGAACACTGTATGATTTAAAATTGGGAAAGGTGTGTGTCAGGGATGTGCCCTCTCACCATGCTTGCTAAATCTGTATGCAGAGCAAACCATCAGAGAAACTGGATTACATGAAGAAGAATGCAATATCAGGATTTAAGGGAGGCTTATTAACAACCTGTGGTATGCAAATGACACAACCTTGCTTGCTGAAAGTGAGGAGGAATTCAAGTGCTTGCTGATGAAGACCAAGGATTGTAGCCTTCAATATGGATTATAACTCAATGCAAAGAAGACCCAAATCCTCACAACTGGCCCAATAGGTAACATCATGGTAAAGGCAGAAAAGGTTGAAGCTGTCAAAGAATTTGATTGTGCTTGGAGCCACAATCAGTGCTCACAGAAGCAGTAGTCGAGAGATAAAAAGACCTATTGCATTAGGCAAACCTGCTGCACTAGACCTCTTCAGAGTATTGGAGAGCAAGGATGTCACTTTGAGGACTAAGGTGCACCTGACCCAAGTCATAATATTCTCCATTGCATCGTATGCATGTGAAAATTGGGCATCAAATAAGCCAAACTGAAGAAGAAGGAATGCATTTGAATTGTGGTACTGGAGAAGAATAATGACAATACCAAGGACTGCTACAAGGATAAAATTATCTATATTGGAAAAATTAAGGCCAAGAGTGCTCCTTAGAGTAACGTGACCAGATTTTAAGTGGGACACCATTGACTGGGGGAAAGGACGGGTCCTTGATTAAAAATTTGGTCTATATGGAGCAACGAAATGTTCATAGAATGCAAAAACAGTATTGCAATATATTTATTTAATTTTAAAACACCCTGGGACATTGTTAAATTATTAAAAAGCGGGATGCCCAGTCACTTTAGCTTAGAGACAAGGATAGCAAGACTTTGTCTCACATATTCAGAAGAGACCAGTCCCTGGAGAGGGACATCATGCTTGGTGCAGTGGAGGGGCGGTGAACAAGTGAAGGACCTCGGTAAGATGGACAGATACAAGTGATTGTAAGGCGGGCACAGGACTGTGCAGTTCTGTTGTGCTTGGGGTTGCCGTGGGTGACAGCCACTGCACTGGCACCTAACCACAGCTCCTCATCATCTTCAATTCTGTCTCACAAGCATGCATCTGCTCCCAGTCATTGGATGTGTCCCTTTTGTCCATTTATGGTCGATCTCAGGAGACTGTGGCATGTCTGAGTATATGTGGTGTGTAACATGTGGGATGTATGTATTTGTACATGCATGTGGTGTGTGTGTGGTGTGTGACTGTGTGTCTGTCTCTGTGCTCTGTGTAGCTGTATATGCACATGGTGTGAGACTGTGGTGTATGAGTTTGTGTGTGTGTGCTTGTGTGTTGTGTGTAGCTGCACATTCATATGATGTGAGAGTGTGTGTGGTTGTGTGCACCTGTGTGGTGTGTGTAGCTGTACAAGCATGCTGTGTGAGTGTGGTGTAAGAGAGTGTGTGTGACTGTGTGTGTCTGTGAGGTGTGTATATTCATACATACATGTGGCATGAGAATGTGGTATGAGAGTGGTATGTAGTGTGTGTGTGTGTGTCTGGTGTGAATGTGTGCAGGTGTCTGCATGTCGGCAAGTGGATGTCTGTGGGAAATATTTTACAAATGATATGGAGTTACGTATAATGTGACAAAGACACAGAAGTGTGACATACCTTAGAAAACAATGAAACAGCAGGTTGTCTTTGTCGGTAGGTGCTGTCCAGCCAGTTCTAGCTCTTAGCTACCTTATCTAACAGCAAGAAACATCGCCAGGGCCTATCTCACATCACAATTTTTCGTTTATATGCAAGACATTGTAAATAGGTATAGTTACATCTGTTAAATCGATTAAGTTGATGTATTTAAAATGTTGTACCTATTGTTGGATATCATCTTTGGATTTTGGATCAGAAAGTCTGAAGAATACCTATTGCATCAGAATTATAGTGTGGTGAAGGATATGGAACCACCATGGACTGCTAAAAGAACCAATGAAACTGTCTCAGAAGAACAGTCAGAATGTTCCTTAGAAGCTAAGGTGGAAAGACTTTGTCTCATGGCTGGGGCTCCCGGGCTGGCTCTTAACACCAAGGCACTGCACCCCATCCTGTGTTTGAGAAGCCGTGACAGGGTGCCCTACAGGTGTCTCCCTACCTTATGGGAGCCAACTTTGCCTCAGGGTGCTATCACAGTAAGGCAAGACGGAGAGCAGCGGAAAGTGAACACTCATCCAAAGACTGCCATTAGCGATGCTCTTGTGCCAAGTGCAGTAGACCCAAGGTAAAACCACCTCGCTGGCCTTTCAGGTGGAGAGCAAAGGTGAGGTGGACAGTGAGCTCTCCTTGGATTGGGCTGCTCCTTACACATCCTGAACTGTGGTCATGGCCATGCCCAAACCCGCCCTCAGCTTGCCAAATGGGCACCTGCTAAGTCCTCACCCTGCCTAACTCACTGTGTGGTCTGCAGCTCTGAACTGCTCACTTGAGATTCGGCAGAGCAGAGGTATCCAGGCACCGGCTCATGTGAGGGACTCCCCCTGTCCGATGCAGCTGGGCTGTGCAGACAGGAGACGCCCGACCCCACACAGAAGACTCTAGCTCTTCTTGGTTCTTGCTACCGTTGGCATTGGACAAGTATCAACTCTGGGCGACCCAACACACACAGAACACAGTGGTGTCCAGGCCCGCTGTCCTGTCACTCCATCTGGTTGAAGGTTGCCTTCGTTCCGCTGACCTCCTTTGTCAACCACAATGATCTTTTCCAGTGATTGGCTGTTCTTGATGATGGTGTGTTTTAAGTGAGAAAGATGAGCCGTCATGATTCTCACCTCTAAGGAGCATCTTCTTGCATTTCTTCTTAGACGGATCTGCTCCTTCTTTCGACTGTCCACTGTGCAGGCAGTCAACTGCTTCCTCCAGGGGAACACACAGGCGCAATCTTCCCTGGACCTTGGTCAATACTCAGCTCTGGGGGGAGTCCATCCTTGAAGATCCCTGAATCCTTTTGGGGGTTTCTGATTTGCAGCCCCAGGGCAACTTTCAAGAAGCCTCCAGGACGTCTCTGGCTTGCACTTGACGTCCAGGGTGGTGGTGCGGATCTCCTGGACTGCCACGCCTTGGCATGCTGCAAGCGCTGCTTCTTGTGAAAGAATCACGAAGCTCTGGGACACCTTTTGGGGAGGACGATCAGCCAGTGTGGGCTGTCGCTCGTGCCGACTGAGGGCTGGTCCCTTTTCACCACTGAGGCCAGGAGCTGGAATCACTCTTCTGAAGAAAGTGATCTTCCAGTGGCATCAGAAACAGGGTCTGCAGATCGTAACCGCTGTGCATTGGCACAGCGTGTCTGGAGAGAGTCTGAGGAGGGTGGGCGTGGAGTGGGGAGTCCAGAACAGAGAAGGAGAGGACCATCGTTTGGCGGCTGGCCTTGAGGAAGACAAGATGTGCGTGCATGTTTGCTGTTTTTGTTTTCCCTGGTAGCTCGCTCTCAGGAAGGTCCTTCTTTCCAGGCTGCAGAAAATGATGGTGGTGTTACATACATCACTCTTTTCGCTCCTTCCTGTTCTCCAGAACCAGCACATTGCCTTCTGCAGACCCAAAGGGAAAGCTTGTGACGTCCTTCAACAAATGCTCAACCCTTTTAAATCATGAGAGTACTCTGCTACCCATGGGAAATGCAGGCTAGTTCAGAGATGACAGAGGATGAATTTTGGAGTCGGAAAGATTCAGAAAACATGAACACTCAGCTCTCCTTCTGTATTATTCCAAATGATGAAACAATCACAATTTGCTCTGTTTCCTAGAAATTCAAATTTGATGATAAAGTTCAGTTCACATTTTCATATACCACATTTTCATGGGTTCAAACCATTCACTTAGACATACATATGGATTTTTGGGGGTGGGAGATAATTTCTATTATTCTAAAGAAAAAATAGCAAAACCATTACAAAACACTTCTCAGAGGCAAAAGTTCCCCACCCCCACTGAATTTGTTTAGCAACTCGGCCATCAGTCCATGCATGCTAATAAAGCGATGCAATCAGAAGACAGACTAGGCCTGCTACTCAACACATGCCATTTGTGTATTTCAAGAACGAGGCCCAGAAGCAGCAAACCTTAAATTATTCTGTAATTGGCAGGCAGCAAATATGAATTTCACATTGCAAGCAGTTCCAAGGCCAAATGGAAGAAGACATTTATAATGGGCCTGCCTAAAAAAGTGCAGCTTGAAAGATTATCTACAAATGGAGCTATAAACACAAAGCCACCGACGCTGAGAAGAGACAGGGAAGGAGCGTTTGTTATCACACGAGCAGCAGAAATAACTGCAGCCCATGCCGCAGTCGGTCCAGCGTTCTGGCCTGGCACAGGGAAGGTTTGGAATGGCTGCCTAAAAATCCTTCGCACATCGAAGGCATGGGTAGACCAGAAAGATAATTACCAATTTTAATTTCCCCCATATATAAAACAGTTGACTGTAAAAATCCTGGCAAAACACATAGTCAGTTGTTCAATTTCTCTGAGCTTGTAAACATAGACATATGTCTCTTAAAGTTATCATTTTTTTTCAATTAGAATTGGGAAAAACCCTCTTTTCGGAGGCAAATGGCTTGTGGAGAACATGAAATGCTGCTTCTCTTTGCACCCATTACCCAGGGTGAGCGTCTTGGGCTACAGAGGCCAACAGAGAACAAGCGCGACACACAGTCACATTCTGAAATGTGATTTTGACCTAGCAAGTGTACACGAGCTGGTCGAAGCAGATTGAAGCCAAAGTCCTCCATTTTTTGTCTAATATTAATGAAGGATAGAGTTGTTAGTTTGTATGACTTGTCAAAATGGTGGAGAGGGTGGGCTGAGCCCCAGTGGTGTAGTGGTTGAGTGCGGGACTGCGGCCCACAGGCTTGGCGGTTCAAATCCAGCAGCAGTTCTCCAGGAGCAAGGCTGGGCCTCCCACTCCCACCAGAAGGCAGTGATGTCCCCCCAAAAAACACCCCTAAAAACCCCCAAACAAAATGGTGGAGAGGGTGAGCGTCCAAAGTGGGGAGGTCGGTGTGGCTGGGAAAGGCAGCCCACTTTGGGGTTCATAGTTCAATAGATCTGCTGTGGTTACACAGTTTCATGTGAGCTTGAGAAGGAAGAATGAAGGGGTCAATCAGGTCACAGTCTGCTCTCTTGTGGGTGGGGCCTTCTCATCTGGCAGAGGATTCTGGGAATTTCATCTCTTCCTCCCTGGAAGGCAGGACACACTCTCCCGTTGACAAGCCACATGGAGCCACACTGACGGCAGCCAGAGTCCTGGAACTGTGCCTACTGCCACTGGATCTATCAGACTTCCCACCCATCAGCTGGTGATCTTCCTGCATTCGGCATCATTGCATGTGCTGTGTGAGTCTGAAGAGGAAATCACGGGCTAATATCAGACTTATGGGCTAATATGGAATTTGTGGAACTAGATCTGGGCTGGGCTCGGTGTTTTATTGATGCGTAATTACTCCTCGATAGAAAGAGTGTTCCTGGCTTTGTTTCTCTAGTCAATCTGGACTAACAGAGGGTGGTACTGTCTGCTGTTGCTAATCAGGAGGCTGAGGGTTCAAACCCACTGCAAAGAGGATGATAGGGATTTAGTTTTGGGGGTTAGGTAGACATGGTCATATTTTCAGAGAGCTTACATGCTTCAAATATGTTCAACTCTCACCATAGGTCGCAGACCAGTCCCACTACTGAAATCCTAAAACTAGCTTCACCCCGGAGAGGATTTTTAACAGCAGCCGGTTTTAAAAGCAGCAACAGCTGAGCACTCAATGGCACTGGCTTGTTTGCGGAGACATTTAATCACAATTCATCATTTTGGAGTAATTACTGAATCTTAATGTGTCACATTTGGAGTCATTAAAAACACACTAATTACGTTTTATTCTGTGATCAAAATAAGAGCAAAGCTGCCACTGAGCGGGCAGAAACTCAGAGCTGACGTGTGGGGTCCCGATGCCACTTACGGAAGCTGGCGTCCGGGGAGTCGAGAGAGATGTCTTAGCGTGAAACAGCTCTCGCACCCAGGAACTCAGTCCTGAGTTTACAAAGTCGCCCACCCCCTGCAATCCTTTGCTTCTTTCTGTTCATGGAAATGCCTGTCTCCAGTGCCACCCCAACCTCTTAAAGGAGCCCTAGTAATGTGGGTGCCCTTCTTGCCCTGGGATGACAGGGCACAATTCCAGCTCATAAGATGGCACACTAATTCCAGTGATAAGAAGCCACTCGTGTACAACAGACACCCCATGCAGTGCCCACGCCTTCCTTTCCAGGCGGTTGCTTGAAATATGACTGAGAAGACCAATCTTCCTCTGTGTAGCTAAAGGGCATGGCGATTTATGGGCTTGGTGGCTCTTTCTAAGAGATTGCCTCTCACGTCTGGGTGCTCACTCTCAGCTCAGAAGTTCTCGTTGGTCCCACCTTTGTCCTGTGAGCTTCCATTCCCCACCAGAATCAATAAAATCTGGACATGACATACGTTGGTAAATTCAGGTGTTCAACAGCTTCTAAAATCATTTTGAAGGCTCTGATCTTCTTTATTTTGAAGCAATTGTGTGGAAAACCAGAATTTATGGCTCTGAGGGACACGGAGGGCATCCTAGGTTAAACAAAGCAGCTCTCTCACCCAGGAGCGTGGGAAAGAAAGAGAACCTTTGGGAAAGGGAGACTTATTCACCATCCCTTGAGAGTCACTGCCTGTGTGTTCAGAAACCAGTATTTCCCTTTAGCTTAAAGTGTTTTTTTGGTGCTGCACTTGGGATTCAGGGCTGCTTGGTAATCAGAGACATTATGTGGGGCATGCAGCCTCCCCACAGGCCCTCTCCTTCTGTGCACGGGCTCATTTCTAACCCCCTGCTTCAAGTCCTGTGGTTCACTTGTTAGGCACGGTAAGCCAGTGTCATTGGTAACACATTGGTTACACATTATTGATAACCAAAGTCAATCCTAGACAGGTGGGTATGCTCTCTTGTCCGTGTTGGGTGACATCGAGCGGGTCCTGACAGCGAATCACTGCCTGGTACTGCACCCTCCCCACCACCGTGCCCATGTCTGAGCCCCTTGTTGCAGCCACTCTGTCCGTCCCTCTGGTGGAGCCCCCTCCTCTTTTTCATTGATCCTCTCCGCCACCAAGCACGATGTCCTTCTCCAGGGACTGTCCTCTCCTGACAATATGTCTGGAGAACATGAGATGAAGCCTCCCCAACCTGGCTTCGAAGGAGCACTCTGGCTGTACTTCTTCCAGAACAAATGTGTTTCTCTTTTGGCAGTTCATGATACTTGCAATATTTTTTACCAGCACCATGACTCAAATGCTTCGATTTTTCTTCAGTCTTCCGCATTCAATGCCCGACTCTCACACACATTTGAGGTGATTGAGAACACCGTGGTTGGGTCGGGCGCATCTCAGACCTCAAAGAAAGGTCCTGGCTTTTCAACACTTTAAAGAGGTCTTGTGGTGCAGATTTACCCAACACCATGCATCATCACTTGATCGCTTGACTGACACATCCATGAGCATTGACTGTGGAGAGAAGGAAGAAGAAATCTTTGACAGCTTTAATCTTTCCCCATTTATCATAATGTCACCTTTTGGGCCAGTTGTGAGAATTTGGGTTTTCTTTACATTGAGCTGTAATCCATACTGAAGGCTGCAATCCTTGATCTTCACTAACACGTGCTTGAGGGCCTCCTCACTTTAAGGAAGTAAGGCTGTTTCATCTGCACATCGAAGGTTGTTCATAAGCCTTCCTCTAACCCCGAGAGATCATTTGGTGGCAACAGAAAAGAGAGCAAGGCATTCAGCGGGATGGACTGACACAGTGAGTACAAAACTTGGCTCAAACTTAAGGATCATTGTGGGGCTGGTGCAGGACGGGCAGTGTTTTGGTCTGTTGTACATCAAGCCTCTATGAGTTGGAACCAACTGATGTCACCTAACAACCACTGCTGAGCCAAATCCTTCTAGAGTCTAGTTTCTCTGATGACTTGCTCAGCAAGCATCAGCAAGCAGGATTCCCTTGTTCTCTTTGCACTGCTGTCTCTTGAGCCACGTACCAGTTCTGCACAAGTACAATGAAGCATTCTTCTCACGATTATTCAGTTTGTTATGAATTACACAGTCAAACGTCTTTGCATAGTCAATCCAACAGAAGTAAATATCTCTCTGCTGTTCTTTGCTTTGAGGCAAGATTTCTCTGACATCAGCAATGATGGTGTCCCTGTTCCTTATGCTCTCTAGATGCTGGCAAATCGGTCTTGCCGTTGCAATCTGTCTTGCTGTTGCCACTAGGACAGTGGCAGAATAGTTTCTCTACCCTGAGAGTGCCCTGGCTCTGCCGCCCATCTCTCTGTGCCTCGGTCCTAGCAGACATGGATGCACCTGCTGCATGAATGGCCTTCCCCAGAATGTTGTGGGGGCAGAGCTTCTACCGTATGTAGTCTTTTCAGTTTGGCTTTTCCTACTTACCAACGTATAGGTAGGACTTCATTCTTCACCTGCATATGATGCTATTTTACTTTTTTTCATTATTCATCACATGTATTTAAACAGCTCCTTTCTTTTTCTGTGCGCTTTTCCAGAGGTCACAGACTACCTGGAGTGCATGCGAGATGTGCAGTCAGTCTGCCTTACTATTTATTTGACCCTTTGTAAACCATGTTCTTAGGACCGTGGGTTCATGAAACATTCTAAAGGATCCTAAAGGAATCAAAAGGCTGTTCCTTATTCTTGCCCTCAGGCATCTCAGTGTTCTAGCGATGCTGAAATATTCTGTAGGAAATAAATTGATTATATTTGTTTACTTCAGCATTTCCTAAAGACATGGACCTCCTCCTGTGCAATGTCAACACACTTTTTATCCAGAAAACATAGAATGTTCCATCTACTACATTAAGTCTAGTTGACTATCCAGTCCAGCTCATATTTAAAAAATCATAACTATTAAAAGAATTTAACTACACTTAGCAACACAGGATATACTTGGACTCTTAATTTTCATAAGCATGCTATTGCTTTAGAATCTTTTGATGGACAGTGACCCTATGCACAGCAAAGCAGACCATTGCCGGGTCCGGCGCCATTTTCACTGTGTCCCTGTGGTTCCGCCATTGTTGTAAGCACCGTGTCAGCTCCCCTCCTGGGGGCTGACTCTCTGGATGCTGACTCTGTACTTTACCGAGCGTGGTGTCCTCCTCCAGGCATCGGCCTTTCCTGATAACATGCCCAGAGTGGGTGAGATGAATTCTCACCACGCTCTCTTCCAAGGAGTGTTCTGGCTGTATGTCTGCCAACACAGATTTGCTTTTGCTTCTGGCAGTCGGTGACATGATGAATCTTCTTTGCCAACATCATAATTCACAGGAATCAGTTATTCTTTTGTCTCCCTGATTCATTGTCCAGCTTCCACAGACACATGAGGTGACTTAAAATGCCATGACTTGGGCCAGGTTCATCTCAGTCTTCAAAGTGACATCTCCACTCTTTAGCACTTGAAAGGGATTTTATTGTAGATTTCCCAGTGCAGTGGCTCCTTTCATTTCCTGACCATTGCTTCCACGGGTGTTGATTGCGGATCTGAGTAAAATGAAATCCTTGACAACTTTAGTATCTTCTCCTTTTATCATGGTGCTTTGATGGTCCGGCTCTGAGCAGCTTTGCTTCCTTCATGCTGAGGCACAATGCATAAAGAAGGCTTAAGTCTTTGCTTTTCTGCAAAGTGCCTCATGTTCTCCTTGCTCTCAGCAAACGAGGACATGCCACCCGCAGCTTGTCGCAGGTGGTCACCCAGTCTTCCCCCAAATCCAACGCTGTGTTCTTCTTCAACTAGCTCAGCACAACCATGACTAAGCATGGGGAAAGAGTGATTATGTATGAGGAAAAGACGACTGCCTTCTGGTCTAGGCACAGGTTCCACACGAGCACAGTGAAGTTGTATGGCATTCTTATTCTCCACAAGACTTTCCAAAGCTTGTCAGGATTCGCACAGTTGAATATCTTTGCAGAGTCTAGACATACAGGCAAGCATCTTTTTGTTGATGTTTACTGTTTTCAGCCAAGACCCATGTGATAGCAGCAATAATATCCCACAATGCCTGTCCTCTTCTGAATCCAGATTTGAATATCTGGAAGTTCCCTGACAATGTTCTGATGAAAATGCTTTTTAAATTATCTTCAGTGACATCTTGCATATGATGCTAATCATATTGTTTGATCATTACCACATTCTGTTAGATCTCCTCCAGTTGGTTGGTCAGGCAGGAGTTTTCCAAATTTCTTGGCGTGAGTCCTTCCAGTGCTTCACCAGCTTGTTCATACATCTCAGTCAGTATTTCATCAATTCCTGGGGCCTGTTTTTCAATAATACCTTCAGTGCAGCTTGGATTTCTCATGACAAGATGACAGGTTATCTGTCACATTCTACCTCCTGAAATGGTTGAATATGGCCAAATAGTTTAGTGTTCTTCCATCTTCTTAAAAAATCATCTTATTTATTTATTTTTAAATATTTCACCAACATACAATTCACATGTATGTTTCAATAGTTTTATCATATTCATAAGAGTTGTATAGGCATCACCATTATTAATTCTGGGATATTTCTTTTCCTGTGTGCTTCCTGCTGGTGCTCCATTTCCTGTCAACTAGCCCTGCTGTGTTTCTTTCCTGTGAAATGATTAATCCAGTTGTTGTCTCTATAGATTTGCCTAGCCTTTGTATGAATACAGACAGAAACATACAATGTTTTTGATGCCTCCTGAATCCTTCATTTCTCTGTTCATGGGATCCTTAAGTTTTGCCACTCAAGGCTTGACTTGTCTCATTCTTTCAGCTTGAGGCATGCCACGTGTGCTCTTCTTCTTTGATATTCTAACTCCAGGTCTTTGCATATTTCATTATAATGCTTTACTTCATATTCTTAAGCTTCCCTTCAAATCATAATGCTCTTTAGACTATCCATTGTAGTTGTGTCTTATGTCATCAAGGAAACTGGATTCAATCATCTCTATAAAGGAGACGTACCCATAACTCTATAACATACCATTCTTGTTATGAGAATGGGGATGAACAACATAAGAGATTAGAATATGTGACTTGGAATATGTAATTCATGAAAACAATTTGCACATGAAAATTAATAGACTTGTTTTAGTTGGCTAGCTATGCCATTTATATCCTCATACATTTTATCTGGTGCCATTGGGGACAGAAGTAATCTCAACAGCCTTGAAAAAATATAGTACAGAATTAAATAACATCCTTAATTTTTAATATTTATGTATATATACATTACCACCCTAAGCTATAATCATGGTTGGCACAAACTGTTATGCAAATGACATTACCCAATCTGGAAGCATTTTGTAGCTTAGTGGGGAGGTAAACTTATCATAGCAGGCGACACGTGTTTCGGTGGAGCCTCTACATCCATGTGGGGAGTTGCAAGTTCATATCACTTTCCTCACAGATAGAGAAGACGTGACTTCTCTATAAAGTACAAAGAACAGATTTTATGATTTGTCATAAAATCACACTTCTTTTGGTTCTTTAGTTCTCAGTGCATCTTTAATCACATGACTATATTTAATGCTCACATATTTTTATTGATGACCAATGATGGCATGTTGTGTAGGACAGAGAGGGGCTTCCTGTCCACAATATTTAGCTAATACCTACTACAGATGACTGAGTTCTGAGGAAGGGGAATGGGCAGGGGAAAGGATGCTGGGGCTCTAGGGGGGCTGTGAGTTAAGCTTTGGGCTGCTAACTGCGAAGTCTGTGGTTCAAACCCACCAGCGGCTCTGCAGGAGAAAGAGGAGGCTGTCTGCTCTCAGATGATTTACAGTCTTGGAAACCCTGTGTAGGGTTGGGTCAGGTGGACTCCTATGGTGGCCATGGGCTCGTGACAGCTCTGCCATGTAGAGGGCAAGCTGTGAGCCAGATGGAAGCTCTGAGATGGCCATTTTTGGCTCCCGAGGGCCCTGGCAAGGAACCAGGTGGGGCTGGCTGCAAGGCCACGGGAATGACCTGAGAGTCCAGCTCCCTGCAACAGTCACAGGATGGAAAACACGCTCTCACAATCAGCAATCTCACATGACAATTTTTGCATCTCAATGAGGCTGAATTTATGTCCACTTGATTTCTGGCGTGCCCTTTCTTGCCCAGGTGGCTGAGGCAGTATCTACGTCTGCTTTAGCATTTACAATGTTTTATTGTTGAATATGTTGAAGTGATCCATGTCCTTTCCCCACATTCAGGTCCTCAATCCTCCAGTTTTGTCATAACCTGCCAAGCTCACTCCAAGGTCCTGCTTCTGGACTGTGCCTCCTTCTGGAACTGGAAAGAACGGAATTCGGATACAGATGGGTTCAGAACTCATGGTTGATTTAAAGCTGCGGGTTGACCAGACGCACGCTGGACCCCGCTTTCCTCACCTGGGAAGCCAGGGGAACTGAGAAGGAAGCCTGGTCTGATGTACAATCTCAGAACTCTGCCGAGCACTTGGACTCTGTCCTAGAGAGGTGCTGTGAGTCAGAATCAACTCAGTGGCTGTGGGTTTGGCTCGGTGGAAGGTGGACTCTGCCTTTGTTCCTGCCCCATCGTCACGACTAGGGCCGGGCTGTGGGTCACCGTGGAGTCTGCTCTTGCACCATGCCCACGGGAGGACGCTCTTCTGGGTCCTGCCTTGTCCTCAGGGTCCCGAGTCTGCTGAATGCCACGTGCACAGCAGTCAAAAGAACCAAACCACCCTGCCGGTCAGGGGGTTGGGGGGGTGGGGAGAAGGGGGAAAGAACTAGTGATGTGCCCCTATAGACATGACCGCCTGGGGAAGCTCGTGTCTCCTTGATTTTCATTTCACTCTGCCTTTAACAGCCCTGCTTCCCTGGCTGAATTTATTACTGGCAACCTGTGTGCTGAGATAGATGAGTCGGTTGACTGCAGCCCTGAAAGATCAACATGTGTTTAAAGAGTACAAGAAAGGCCCGGCTAGCTCATTTGTCTGCAATTTCCCTGTGAGACACCCTCATACTCACACTCGTGCAACTCAAGTTAAAGAGGGTTTGAGTAAAGCCAAGTGAGAAGGAAATCACACTTCACAGCAAGCTCCGTACAGCCTGTCCTGGCAGCGGCAGCGGCCGTGTCTGCTGCCACGCACCTGGGGCTTCCACACAAACACCTCCACACGGGGGCAAAGCCAGTCGGCCAGGATGACAGACCGATGGCATGCGGATGGTTTTCTGAACAACTTTGAACAAAATAGACATTTTCCTAAGATGTCGAAGGAAAGGCAGTACTACTCTAAAGTGAGATCTACCTCTTCATCCTAAGTTATGTGGCCAGAGGAAAAGATCAAGATCCCACAGGAGAAATCACTGGGTAGTTGCAATCCTTCAAAAGCAGCCACAACTATCTAAGGGGAGGATTTAACCAGTGAGTTTCAACCCAACTTCAAAAAACAGTCTTTCTCAGCCCTGATTCAACATGACCTTATAAATAGCACTAGAGATACAATTTCAACTTGCACTGGACAAAAAATATGTCGTAAAAGTAGACTTTAGGATATCAATGAATACAAGGCATCACATTCAAGTTAATTTAAAGATACGATATCTAGTCTTCTAAGTGAAAAGAATGACTTAGTGTTGGGGTGTTGGTCAAAGAAACCTTCAGTCCTCTAGTGAAGCACAAGCCTAAATGTCCTTCGAAGGTTGGTTTCCAAGTGTTAAAGGAATATGCATATAAGGAAAGAATTATGCATGAATTTCATTTTTTCCTCCATCAAACTAAACTCATATCAACTCACTTAACATGTTTGGACAGGGTCTAGTTTGAGGCACTAGGAAAGATTAGACATTAGGGTTGGAAAGAGCCTCTATTTGAACATGAATTTTGCTAAAATTGAAGTAAGAATAAGCTCAAACTTATGGGGAAGCTTAGGTATAGGAATGTTAAAGTCACTGGTGCTTTTCAAGAAGTACATGTGGGGTGGCTGCCATCCCAGAAAAATCACCAGTTTACAATAGACAGCTTGTCTTAAGAAGAGTGGAAAAGATACTGAAAATGAGATCACCCACAACGGTTTTCAAGGAAATAATTAATCTTGTTCTTGCCCTAAGGGAAGAAGAAAAATGATTAATAGCAGAAACGCTAGCCAACACTATGGTTCAGCTCAGACAATTCTGACTGAAAAATTAAAGTTGAGCACATTTTCTTCTTGATGGCTGCCAAGCCTGGTGTGCCCAGATCAACTGCAGATGAGAGTTGAGCTTCCCGTGGAAATTTTGGACAGTGTGCTCAAGGTCCTGAAGTGTTTCTTGGGAGAATGATGACAGGAGCTGAAACATGCCTCTACCAGCATGCTCCTGAAGATAAAGCACCATCAAGCCAGGCCCGCCCAAAGGTGGAAGTAGCGCCATTGAAGCAAAGGAGGTGGGGTGGGGGTGGGGTTTGGAGCAAACAACATGAGGACAAGAGTTCTTTTGTTCTATTTTTAAAAGCACTATGTTTGCTGACTCTCTGCAGGGCCAAAGGATGATGACACCTGTTTCTTACCTCTCAGCAAATTCGTCAAGGTTTTCACAGAAAAATGTCTGAGGAAGTTTTCCCCAGAGAGTCCTTCTCCACCACAACCACATGCCTGCCCACCTCTCTCACCAGACAAGGGATGGTCCACATGAGCTTGAATCATTAGTGCCTGATTATTAGGTAGAGTCCTGATTCATGAGAGAATCATTAGCACCCACTGCATAGTCCTGATTTGGCTCTTTCTGACTTCTTTTGGCTGATAAGATTGGTTCAAACCTTATAACTCTATCTCCCTTTTGACACATTTTGAGTTTGTGCTGGCATTGAATGCTGTTTTCTTTCAAACTGAGGTTTATCTCTGTTGTGTTTTGTTATTGTTCATGGCCTTTTGGACTGTTTGATGTATTTTGGTCTGTGAAACCCAGGATGGGCGAATCTGTAGAGACAATAACTAGATTGAGAGTTCCTTGGGGTGCGGCAGGGGAAGTGGTGCTGGTGGTGCACTGGTGAGCTAATAATAAGGAGTTCAAGAAGGAAGATAATGTTTTAAAAAGGATTGTGACCGTGATTATATAACACCTCTTGACAGGACTGATCTACTGAATTGTATGATGTCTGGATTATGTCCCAATAAAATGGTCTAAGGAAATTTAGGGCACCCGTTTTCTTCACTAAAAGAGCCTGCCTCACCATGGCGAAATTCCCAGGACACTCAGTTCTTTGGGAAGGGCTGGTATCACCCCTTGCAAAAGTGTTTTAACTTTGATGGAGCTTATGTTGAGGAAAGAAGCTCATATTTTTCAACTTTTATCATTAAATTCCCTTTTCCCACACTCTTTTTGAAGACACCTTGCAAGTCATTCCCAAAGTTGCAAATTCAAATGCAGCATGGAGAAAAGCATTTGCCAAATAAATACACTAGGATAGAAAAAAGCACAAGCCTTATATAGCAGCCAAGGGTTTGGGGAAGGGCTGTACATTATTTGCTCTTGACATTCAGCCTGGGCTGTGCTCAGCCCTGTCATGGTCTGAGACACTGAGAGGGAGCGCTCTGTCACTGTGGGGCGCATTTGCCCCTTTGCTGTTGCTGTTGGTGTTGTCCAGGTGTTGGTGTTGTTGACTCAAGGAGAGTCCCACAGATGGAGCATTGTCCAGGCCTGTGCCATCTTCCTGGTCGGTGGGCATCGGGGTCATGTGGCAGCCCCCCCACCCCCGCCGTGTCCATCCCTCTCATGGAGGGTCTACCCCCTGTTTGCTGACCCTCTGCTTTATCCAACACACTGCCATGTTCTATTCACCGGTCTTTGC
The DNA here is from genome assembly GCA_004026705.1 of Nesogale talazaci. NCBI lineage: Eukaryota > Metazoa > Chordata > Mammalia > Afrosoricida > Tenrecidae > Nesogale > Nesogale talazaci. The sequence goes on along the minus strand of PVJH01011558.1, from coordinate 8,856 downwards.
CGAAGGCGCGGCCAACATCTCAGATGAAGTTTCTGTGGTCCAGAGGGGTTTGGATGGCTGCTGTCTGGAAGCTGGTCTCCATTTGCTTCTCAGGTGCCTCAAAGTGGACTCAAACTGCCAACCTGGGGGTGGTAACAGTTTGCACCTTCAACAGGCTCATGGAAAAATGGAGTGGAAAGATAATACTGCCTTAATTCTTGCTTCCCACAAAGAGGCACTGAGTGCTGTGCCCTTGGGCGTACTGCAATGCCACCGGGAGGCTCCTTCAGCAGCATCACACACGTGCACTGCCACCGCGAGGCCACGCTCTCTTCCAAATGGCTCTGCCCAGAGCCCCTCAGGGCTCTCTTGACAACTTCCCGGCTGACGTCACACTGTTGCAGCCTCCTGCTGACCGCTGTGTGGACCTCATACGATCTGCCCTACAGGGACGGTATGCTTGCTGTTTGGAGAGATGGAGGCTTGGAGATGACAGGGTCTGTCTCTTACTCTTTCTGTGTGTGTGTGTGTGTGTGTGTGTGTGTGTGTGAGAGAGAGAGAGAGAGAGAGAGAGAGAGAGAGAGAGAGAGAGAGACCAGCAGGCTGGTGTCATCCTCCCTGGGAGCCTCTTTGCAGGATTCCCAGGGTCTGCTCTCAGGGCTTCTCGCCCATGGGGTGGTCCCGCCACAGTCTGGAGGGTCCACGGTTTCCTCAGAACCCACCTGTCTGGAGCCACCCTCCACATCCACAAAATACCTGCCCAGCAAGGCCTGGACAAGTGGACAAACATCCCTCCCATCACCGATGGGGCCGCACCCAGAAGAAAGGCATTACAGGGTGTGGCTCCCCTAAGTCCCCCAAAGCCCACCGTGCAGGTCAGCTGGGAGAGCACCTGACCCCCTGGGGTGCTGTTTAGCGAGGGAACCCCCTCTGAGTCCCCTCCACCCTCGCCAGCCAAGGGGTCAACGAGACTTCCTCAGGCCCTCACTGAGATGACCCTGTGCTTCCCCCAGCGAGCAACAGAGGAGCACTCACGGGAGCGCTGTGGTGCACGCCCTTCGCCGGGCCCTGGGGGGGAGGGGCACTGCCCCTGTACCCTCCTCACCAGGAGGCAGCCTTGGAGACTGGGCATGTCCAGAAGCTGGTGGGTTTCTACAGGGGCCCTACTGGAGAGAGACCCCGGAGCTCAGCTGTCGCCAGGGAGGGGTCTAGAGCTGGTTAGGAATGGAGCCTCGGAGGGGAGGGGGACAAGCTTTCCTGCATGTCTCCAAGAAGCGCAAAGCTGATCAGGGAACCACGCTTGATTCCAGCCTATGACACTCTGCATAGTGTCATAGTGATGGCATGGTGGGGAGGCCCATCGACAGCTGACTCCTGTCCAGCCCTTGGAGACCCGCAGCCATCTGAGTTACATCCCACTTTTCTGCGTCTGAGAGTGAAGTGGGCTCCTGCTGCACCTGATGTGCAGTGACCTGTGGCTGTCCTGTGCAGGGGCTGAAGGCCCAGGTCCAAACACAGACACCCGCTCTCTCCCTCTCTCTCTATCATTCGGTCTCTCAGGCACTCTCCCCAGACCTGCAGATGCTTCTCAGTGGGACCCAGGAGTGACCGCCACCCTCAAGTTGGGGGGATTAAGGTCCAGGCATAGCAACGAGCTAGGGATGCACAGCATTTTCCACCTTCTTTGCTTAAAGCAGTTATCCCCAAGAAAGGGGACTCTTCAGCAAATCCCCTTTATTGGTGTAACCTTAAATGTGTCTGTAAATTAGATATTGATCACATAATGTATGCTGCTGGCAGCTTCGAGGGTCCACACAGGTCCTGCGGGTCGTGTGCACACAGACTGGAACTGTTCCTCTGGGCTCCAGGCTGGGATCGCTGGAAGTGGATCGCCAGGCCTGCCTTCTGCCCCTGGGCAGACTGTGGCTGGCCGCTCCACTCAGAGACTCATAGAATGTCCATGCCTGTGTGGGCACGCATATGTGCATGTGTGTGTGCATGCCTGTGTATGTGCATGTGCGTGTGTGAATTTGTGTGTCTGTGTGTCTCTGTGCCTGTGTGTCTGTGTGCCTGTGCGTGTGTGTGTGTGTGTGTGTGTGCACACCTGGACACATTTATGTGCATATGGATATAAAACTCTCGGCAAAGTGGCTTCAAGAAGTCCATGGAGAATCCGTGTCTCTCTCTCTCACTTTGCCACAACCTTTTTGAAGCTTCCACATTTATATAAAGTGCCAAGACCCGTCTGCGGCCATCCAGTTAATTTTGGCTCATGGAGACTTTGCAGGACAGCATGAGGCTGTGACCTTTACAGAGGCAGATGGCTGTCTTTCTCCCTGGTGGGGTTGAAGCACCGTCCTTTTGGCTAGCAGCAGTGTCTAACCACCGGCCCCAGGTTTCCCTGGCATCTGGGAGTCTCTCTGTGTTACCCTGCATGATCAATGATGGGATTATGGCTCCTTCAACTTGGAGAGGAAACTTGGTCTGCAGACATCTCCACTCAGAGTCGAAGACCCCATTGTCAGAGGATGAGAGTCCAACCAGCAAAGTGTTCCAAACCACTCCTGTTTCCTTCAAGACTCCTGTATCCTTAGTGGTCCTTTATACAATTGACCTTTTCTCTGAGAGAGACTTTCCATGAACTACGGTTGGTGGGCCGGCCAACCAAACTTGAAATGCAGTGAGAGAAGGGTGGGTTTTGTGTGGACCTCCCCCATCAGTCAGATGCCCACGCCCACTCCCATGTGCAAAGCAGGACTTTGGATTCTCCCGGGCTTCCCACTGCTGCAGAGAGCTATCCTAATGGACACGCACGGGCAGCCCAACCCTGTCCTGTGCACTTGCTGTGAGTCAGCGTCCACTGGGTGGCAGTGGACATGGTTTTCTGTGAGCTGACTAATGTCTTTGGTCTTGAACAAACTCAAGAATGCATAAGCCAAGGAAGGACAGAGCAGAAATCAACCAGATTGGAGAGACCCACAAAGATGTTAGTGTTGTCTGTGAATTTTCAGTCTATTCCTGTTATGAATCCACTAACTTTCCTTAAAGCCAGTCTCTGAAGTCTGCTAGTGCTTCATGAGCCCCGGAGGGGGTGGTGGAAGCTGTGGGTGGGCTCCAAGGTGCACCCCATTCACCCAATAAGCTCTACGCCAACTTGCTTTCCTGGTGAACTTGAGTGAGACGGACACAAACAGGACCTCCAGGTCCCTGTGTAAGTGGGAGGGCACATTTCATCCCTGGACACACAGCTGTCAACACTGGTGTGTGAGGCTGGGTTGACAGAGAAACAAATCCAGTGACACTCCTATATGTGTAAGAAAGAACTTTATATCAAGCAAACATCCCAGCCCGGTCCAATCAAGTCCACAGTCCAATACTAGTCCACCAGGGCCTCTTCAGACTCACGCAGCTGCATGCAATGATGCAGAATGCAGGACTGCCACAGGCTGGTGGATCCAATGGCGGCGGAAGCCTTGCCAGTTCTGGCTGGTCTCACCTTGGTCTTCCAGCAGGAAGGTGAAGGCAGAGAGGGTGGTGAGGTGGCTCCAGGACCTTCCTTAAGGTAAGGCCATTCCCACAAGGAGGCACATCAGGCTGTGACCTGATTGACAGGCTAGACTCCACCCCTACATGTACATATCTTCAAGTTGACATGAAATGATATAACTGCCACATGCAATAAGTGTTCCCTGTGTATCACAGGAGGCCTGCTGGCACCATGGTTGAGCTCATAGTTGTCAACTGTCAGAACTTCGGAACTCAAGAGCTGCTCTGAGGGAGAAAGCTTTGATCATCTGTTCTTGGAGTTGTCTTCCAAGAAGCTCACTGGGACAGTTCCACTCTGTCACCTGGGCCACAAGCCAGGGTTGACTCCATGAACCACCATCAGCCAGGCACAAGACTACCACCACCAGCACCAACACCAGCCCCGCATTAGTATCTGAAGAACATGACAACCTAGAACTCATGGATACACACCCGAATAAAGGACACAGTGAAGATTGCCACAGTATCATCACAATTAGCTCATAGTGTTTGTAAACAATGAAAACAGATGCAAAGATGCTTTTTTTATAAATCACCTAGTCCTAGAACATTGTTGGGGTGGCTGCTGTCTGTAAACTGTTCCAGTCCGGTCAGCTCATGGATCTTTGATAGCCAAAGAAAGGCAGTCTTACTCAGGGTCAAGGGAGCAGGGCATGGCTCACCACCACCGGGCCGGTCTTCCGAGTGTTGAGAAATGGAGACCTCCTGAGGCTGCCCACTTGCTGGTGCCCCCAGGTCCTCGCCTTCCTGCCTGTCTATGCCAGGTAGACACAGAGGCCCTGAGCGGCAAGTGTCACCACGGTGCTTGATTCAGCCCATGAATCACTGATTCCAGACTCATTCACCCAGCTCACTAAGCCAGCTTGGAGAATCCAAAGTACCTGGAGATGGGTCACTTAGCCGAGGCCCAGGGCGAGCTCATCTGGAGGCTGGCACGGTGAGCAGGAGCATTTACTGTTGGGATGGGTGGTGAATTGCTTTCTGTGTCAGGACTAACGGTGCAGGCCTCCACGCAACATGGTCATCAGGCCCTTCCCCGCTGTCTGTTGTGTGACCCCACTCCTGCGGTGACCTGGAGCTCACATCCTGGCTCTGCACTCATGGGACCAGCTACAGTCAAGGTGATTGACTGCCCTGTCTAAGTGTGGTAAGAAGACTACACGGTGGCGCTGGCAGAGATGACAGAATCTACCATGGATGCCAGACAGAGGGAGCCACCAGAGGAAGAATGAATACAGACAGAAGCTCCTGGAAGCAAGGCTGGTGGGGCTTGGCTTAGAGTGCAGCAGAAAGACAGGATCTCCCAAGGGCCTGGAGAGGGAGACCCATCACCTGGGTAATCAATCATTCAATCAATTAATCACACCGAGGTGATTCAGTCCCCAAAACTGGGGGTTCCAGTTTTGGGGACATGTGGATTCGGGGGCCCTGTCTCCCTGGGGCAAAGCCTGGAATCTGAGCTTGCTCTCCCCCTTGGTTTCCATCCACATTCTTCTCTGTAATAAGTGGAGACAGGGAGCAGGAGAGTGTCTCTCAGCCCTGGGAGTCCATCACTGAGCTCAAGGTGGTCGGGACTCCTCCATGCAGCTGGGGTCAGAGGGGCTAGTCTTGGGGGCTACTTCTAACCCCATGGTCAGCTGAAACACTTGCCATTTTCTAGAGGTGCTGGTGGGAGGTGGCTTTCAGACAGGGTCTACACACAGTGGCACCCTGCCTGGCCCACACAGCCTGGTCCTCTCTGTGTCGGGGAAGGGAAAGAAAGAGGTACCTGCTGCCCACCACCTTCCAACTGCACCCCTTCCTCTCCAGATGACACTGGGTGGGGCGTTCCTCCAGTCAGGCCCACTGGCAAGACCCATTCCACAGCTGTGTGCACAGGGGTTGGGAGATGCCCCCAGGGGGCGCCTGATGGAGCACAGAGGCAAGCTTTGCCTGATGCCATCTTCCTGGTCTTTGCTACGTGGAATCCCTTGTTGCAGCTACTGGGATCTTCAGGGTTCCCCTCACCCTTGCTGGCCTCCAGCTGTCCTGGCCGTGCTGCCCTCCCTCAGCGACTGGTCTCTGCTCACCGTGAGGCCGAGGAAGCAAGGCAGAGCCTCTCTTCTAAGGAGTGTTTGGTAGGTTTTTCCAAGGCTGACTTGGTTGGTCTGTTGGCTGGCCACCAGGGTTCAAATGCATCAACTCTTCTTTGTCTGCTCCTCGCACTGTACCAGTGGACCTTGGGTCTGGTGTGCTTTAGTCCTCAAGTGACAGCTCTGCTTTTTAATCCCCTGAAGAGGTCTTTTGCACTAATGCAATGTGTTCTTGGGAGGCTCAACAGCTGTTTCTACGGACATTGCTTGTGGACCTAAGTAGAACGAAATCCTTGCTTTCCCTGATCACAGCGTTGTCGGCTGGGCCACTTGTGATGATCTGGGTCTGCACCTTAAGCTGTAACCCACACTGAGGGCAGCAGACTCGGATCATCCTCAGTAAGTGCTTCAAGCCCTCGTTCCCCCAGCAGGGCTGGGGGTCTGCCTATCAGGGGCTGTAAATGCGCCTTCCTCCCATCCTGATGCTGAGCTGACAGCTTCTTCAGAGTTCAGCTTCTTGGCTGATTTGCCAGTGGACAGATGGAGTGCATACAGTGAAAGGGTACAACCCAGACACACAGCATCTAGCATGTGAAGCACACAGCGATGGAGTGAGGGAAGGACTGAGTTAGAGATGGATGCCCCTTCCCTGACACTCTCCAGCTCCCTGTCTTTGCTTTGTGTCGGTCTGCCGCACGGGGCTGATGACCAGGCGCCCCTTCTGCAAAGGAAAACAATCGGAGTTGAGCATCACAGTGCTCCCTTTATGTGGTAGCTACCGTATTTTTCAGACCATAAGATGCACCCAGTTTTTAGAGCAGGAAAGCAAGAAAAAATATTCTGGAGCAAACAGTTCCAGTATGCTAAAATACTTATTAAAATAAAGCAAAAGACAGTAATATTTAACAGTGTAAACTCAACAGTAGTGTTAAGAACCATCATCACTTTCATTAACAAATGAGGGGAGGCGTGGGCTGTGCCGATCATGTGACTTGACTGACACTGAGATCCCAGGAGGCGGGACCTCCCCTGAACACACAGCAATCCAGAGCATGCAAACAGTAGTTGACAGTAAGTGGGCACGTGGGATCATAAATAAATGTTCTGGGGTACCACACCTTCAAACCTTAAGACCCATTCTCATCTTCCTCCCATACTTTTTGGGGAAAAAGTGCATCTTATGGTCCGACAAATATGGTATATAATCTGTTGTCAATTTGAGACTTATGAGTGAAGGGGTGGAGCTTAGCCTGTCAATCAGGTCTCGGATTGATGACTTCATTTGAAGGTGTGAAGGACATAAGTAGCTTGCAGGAGGTGGGACACAAGCTCATTCCCTGTGAGACATTCTCATTGACAAGACACATGCTGCTACACTAGAACCCTGCGGCTGGAGGAGCCATGTAGAGATCCCTGCCAGCACTCAGATACTTCTACCGCCACTGGATCCACAAGACCTTCCACCCATTGGCCTGTGATCTTCTTGCATTTGTGTCATTGCATGTGATCTGTGAGTTTGAAGTGGACTTTAGAGATTGGTATCAGGCATATGGACTAATATCAGATTTATGGACTTGTTCTTGTCTGGGCTGGGATGTTCTCTCAGTATTCAACTGCTCTTGTATGTAAAGCTCTTTATGATACACATACGAGTGTCTGTGAATTTCTTTATCTAGTCACCCAGACTAGCACACTTGATGAGGCAGCCACAATGACAGAGGAATGGCGGCCGCTGACCAGCATCTCACAGCTGCTCATGCCTAGCACACAGGAGCCCAGATGGCTTCATGGGGGATGACACAAAGTCACTGGTTTGATTCCACTCATGGCTCTATGGGAGAAAGATGAGGTTTCCTACACCCTTATCGAGTTAAAGGCCAGTCTCAAACCCCCACAGGGCCCGTTCTTCCCTGCCCTGTGGGGTCAGTATGGTCAGCACGGTCTCGATGGCAGGAGGTTCCTGCGCAGCACACCTGCTCAAAGGGGAGACAGCTTTGCCCTTCTTACGCTTGCTAATGAGACGCTGGCATTGGGGCAGCAGAGGGACATCCTGCCCTACAACCCCCATGGATAGACCCCGACCTACAACCCCCATGGACAGAGCCTCCTACCTGGCTCGCGGTCTGTGGAAGGGGACAGAACCCCGTGTCCATGTCAGAGAGTGAATGAGCAGCTGGCCTCCCTTCCGAGCCACTGTGTGACAGTGAGGGTCAGAGGGTGGTAGATGGGGGTGGGAGGGGGCGTTCTCAGACCACACGGCTCCAGCTGTGGACCTGCTGCCTGGGCCTGTTTCCGGAGAGGACACAGGTGTCTCTGCCACTCCCAGACTCAGGCCTCCTGACACAGCCCTGCTCCTCATGGCGAGGAGGGGGGCCTGGCTTGCCCTTCCCAGCCTGGTCTGTCAGTCAGGGCAGGTGGCACAGACGCTGTGGCTGATATCCAGGGCTGGGGGCAAGGAGTGGGGCTGGGGGGCAGCCATACTGCTCTTTGCTGCCTTCTTTCTATCTCTTCCTCCTCTCTCCACCTGCCTGCCTGTTGTCCTCTCCTCCTGTGGGTCCACTCTCACCATTCTCCATCTGTCTGTCTGCTGCACACTCTGCCCCTCAGAAACTGCAATATTCTGGGGAAGACAACCTCCATCCCCAGGACACCGCGCTCCTCCCCGTTCCCGCCCGGCTGCGGTCACAGGCGGGCTGTGTGTCTGTCTGAGAGTCCAGTCCTGGGAACAGTGACCACCTGTTCCAGGGGCCTGGCCCCTGGCTGTGGTCACAGGCACAGCTCCGAGTCCTTCTGCTTTGGTGTCTGGGCACAGTCGGTTGGTTGGTCAGTCCTGCCATCTAAGTAAGCCACCCCCCCTACCCCCCAGCGGCCTTTGCCGCAGCCCTGCCCCACTCACCACTGCTTGTGGTCTGCGTCGCAGTTGCAGGCGTAGCGCGGGTCGGTGCAGTTGCGCTCGATGCCGCACGCGCACTTCTGGACGCCAGGCGCCGAGCCCCCCCAGTAGTAGTGCTTCTCGTTGCCCTTGCCGACCCACCAGGTGAAGGGGCTGCCGTCTGCAAGAGAGGAGGGTGGTCAGCCAGCAGCTCCAGGGCGGCCGAGGCAGGGCGGCAGGGGACCCAAGAGCCGGTCCTGCCACAGGGCTGCACAAGCCATGGAGAACTGTGGGGTGAGGCCATGGCGACAAAGCCGAGGAGACTGCTAGAGGGTGCTCCTCTTTGCTCCCGGCCTGCGCGCTGCTCAGAGAGGCGCCCAATGACTA
>PVJH01011557.1:49451-68376 GCA_004026705.1 Nesogale talazaci | reverse complement strand
TTTCTTTATCCAATTGATATTTTGCCTTTGTCCTATGGCATTGGATAGGACTTCCATCATAATGTTGAACAGAAGAGAGGATAAAGGGCATCCTTGATGAGTTCCCTTGTTAAGTGGAATTTTTTTCAGCTTTTCTCCCTTGAGTGTAATATTAGGAACTAGTATTTCATATGTGGCTTTTATTGAATTGAGGATTTTTCTTTTTAGTCTTGTCTATTGAAGGGTCTTTATTGGGAATGAGTATTGGATATTATCAAATGTTTTTCTGCATCAATTTATATTATCGTATGGTTCTTGTCCTTTTTCCTGTTGATATGGTGGATTACATTGTTTTTTACATGTTGGACCATCCCTGCGTCTCTGGTATGACTTCCACGTGGTCATGATGTCCTATTTTTTTTGATATGTTGTTGGATTCTCTTGGTCAGGATTTTGTTGAGAATTTTTGCATCTCTGTTCATGTGAGGTATTGGTCTGTAGTTCTTTATCCTTGTGAGGTCATTGCCTGGCTTTGTTATTGGGTGACAATACCTTCAGGATACATAGAATGTGTTTGGAAGTTTGCTATCCCTTTCTGTGTTCTGTAAGAGTTTATATAGGATTGGTGTCAGTTCATCTCTGAATGCTTGGTAGAATTTTCCTATGAAGCCATGTGGACTGGGGCTTTTTTTTCGGTGGAAAGTCTCTTAATGACCTTGTCTATTTCTGATTTTGCTATTGGCCTATTCAATTTCTAGTGTCCATCTGGATTAATTGGGGGAGGGCATGAACCTCCAGGTGTTTGTCCATGTCCTGAAAATTATTGAATTTTTTTGAATACATATTTTTGGAGTACTCAGTAATTAATCTTTTTATTTCATTTAGGATCTGTTGTGACTTCCCTTGTGTAATCCCTAATTCTAGATATTGACATCTGGTCCTGCTTTTTCCTTGCTATTGCTAGCCTTTTGTCTATTTTGCTGATCCTTTCAAAGAACCAATTTTTTGTTCTGTTGATTCCATTGTTTTCTGCTTCCTGGATATTTATCTCCACTCTAAATTTTATCATTGTTTTTCCCTTGCTTTTAGAAGGATTGTTGTTGACTCTGTTCTAGCTGCTGGAGGTGCTGAATTAAGGTGCTGACAATACTTCTCTCCTATTTTTCATGTTTGCATTTATTGCAATAAAGTGACCTCTGATGACTGTGCTTGCTATGTGCCTTAGGTTTTGGTATGCTGTATTCTCATTGATTTTTAGAAAATTCTTAATTTTCTATCTACTAAAGGTTAATACTCAGTTATGGAGAAGCATGTTGTTAAGTCTCCAAGTGTTTGGCCTTATTAGTTTGCTCTTTCTATCATTGATTCCAAACTTTATGGTGCTTTGGTCAAAGAAGGTGATCTGAATGATTTCTATGTGTTTGAATTTTCTCAAAATTGCCTTGTGTGCACTGGAGAAAAATGTGTATTTTTTAATATTGGTTGGAGAGCTCTGAAATTGTCTATTAGGTCAAGTTGTTTAAGTATGTTGTTCAGTTCTTCATTTCCTTTATTTGGTTTCATAATTGTTGCTCTATTTTTCTTCAAGAGTGATTCTTGAAATAACCTACTAAAATTGGTAATTTTTTTTCAACTCTTCTAATGGGTTCTTGGTCTACAGATCCCTTGAGCATTATGTAATGCCCATTTTTATTTCTTGTTATGTAATGCACCTTGAATTCTATTCTGTCCAAGATTTGTATTGCCATCCCTACTTTTTGTTGTTGTTGTTTGCCATTTGCTTGTAAAAATATTGTCATCCTTTGACTCCCAGTCTTTTGTCTGTGAGTTTGAGATGGTCTCTTGAAGGCAGAAGATTGATGGACTTTGTTGTCTAATACAGTGTGCTAACTTTAGTCTTTTAACATATGCATTAGAAAATTAAAATTCAGTGTAACTAAATCTAAATGGATAGTAGTTGCTTTTATCTCATACTGTTTGTGATGGGTTTTTATTTTCTTTCTTCTCCTTGATAGAATGGTGTGTATGTAAAGAATTTATTCTTCTCTTTGTTTCTTTGTTGGATTTGCATTATATTGGGTACTGCATTCAGTGTGTTGGCTTCTGTGTGGTGCCATGTTTGTGAGTTTTCTGCCCATAAAAATCAGGAATGAATTTTTTGTAATGCAGGTTTTGTTTTTTAAAATCCTCTGAATGCTGAAGATCAATGTGTGCATAAGCAAACGTGGCGAAGAAAGCTGATGGTGTTCAGCTATAAAAGATATAGCGAGGGCTGAGCCCCGGTGGTGTAGGGATTGTGTGAGGGACTGTGGCCCACTGGGTTGGCAGTTAAAATCCAGCAGCAGCTCTCCAGAAGCGAGGCTGGACCTCCTACTCTCACAAGAAGGCAGCGATGCCAAAAAAAAAAAGCACAAAAGATATAGCATATGGGGTCTTAAAAGCTTGAAAGTAAACCAGTGGCCATATAGCTCAGAAGCAACAAAGTCCACATGTAAGAAGCACAACAGCCTGTGTGACCACAAGATATCAATGGAAGCAGTTATCAGTCATCAAAGAGCAAAAAATCATATCATTGTGTGCCCACCTTCCTGATATGATCTCTAAAAACTAAGGTGAGCATAAACTGTTGTGGTGAAGAAAGTTGATGATGCCCAGCCATCAAAAGATATAGCATCTGGGATCGTAAAGACTTGAAGGTAAACAAGCAGCCATCTAACTCAGAAGCAACAAGGTCCACATGGAAGAAGTACACCAGCCTGTGTGATGACAAGGTGTGGAAGAGATCAGGTATCAGGCATCAAAGAATTAAAAGTTCTATCATTATAAATGATATAAGGTGGAATGAAATGAGGTGGAATACAAATTGGGGAACCAAGGTTCATCTGGAGGGGAAGTAATATCCCTGTACAGAAAGATCATGGGGAGGAGACGGGCCAGTTAGGGAACAGTGTAGCAATGATGAAATAGTTTCCTCTAGTTCTTAAATGCTTCCTCTCTCCCATGATCATCATCTGAATTCATCTTACAAATATGGTTAGACCAGAGGATGTACACTGGTACAGACAGGAACCAGAAACATGGGGAATCCAGGACATGCGATCTCTTTAGGATCAGTGGAGAGAGTGGTGACACTGGGATGATGGAGGGAAGAGGGAACTGATTATAAGGGTGTACATATAACCTCCTCCCTGGAGTATGGCAACAGGAAAGTGGGCAAGGGGAGACATAGGGCAGCATTCGATATGACAAAATAATAATAATTTATAAATTATCAAGTGTTCATGAGAAAAGGGGGAGAGGGAGGGAGTGGAAAAAGAGAAGCCAATACCAAGGGCTTAGGTAGAAAGAAAATGTTTTGAGAATGATGATAGTATCAATGGTACAATGTGCTTTGCCTACAATAGATGCATGTATGGATTTTGAACCCTAGGCTTGATATTTCAACCTGAACTTACAAATATTGAAAATGTAATGCATAATATGGTTGCTCTTAAAGAATTTTTCTAGTTCAGTGTTAATTTTGTGGCCAGAATGGGATGTTACTTGATATCAATTTGAATGTAATTGTACTGAGTATTTAAAGGGCCCTGATGGTGCAGTGTTACATGCTTAACTCAAAACCAAAAGCTAGCTGTCTGTGGTCTGCTTCTGTCAGTGTGGTAATTACATAATCTGGTGTCAATTTGAGACTTAAGAGTGAAGGGGTAGAATGCAGTCTGTCAACCAGGTTGCAGCTTGATGAGCTCATTTGGAGTGATAAGGAGATAGATAGCTTGCTGAAGGTGGAACACACACACACACACACACACACACTCCCTGGGAGACATTCCTGTTGACAAACTACATGGAGACAGGCTGAGCTGGAGGAGCTACGTGGAGACTCAGACCAGCACTGAGATGCTTATATCAATACTGGTTCCACCAGATTTTCCACTTATTGGGCTGTGATCTTCTTGCATTCGGTGTCATTGCATGTGCTTCATGAGTCTTAGGAGAAATTTGTGGACTACTATCGACATATGAGATAATACTGGACTTATGGACTTGATCTGCACTAGGATGGGATATCTTCTATCAAATAGCAAAGTACAATTGCTCTTATCAAAGAGCAATGTACAATTACTCTTTGATATAAAACGCTCTCTTATACACATAGTGTCTGTGAATTTGTTTCTTTTGTCTATCCAGACTAATACAGTCATGAAATTGTGTCCCCTCAAATTATGTACTGAATTATATTGGCCATGATTCTCAGTGGTTGGCAGCTATGTAATCATTCCACATGATGTAATCAAATGTGATCAGTCCATCATTTGTAAAGGAATTAGGGTGGGAAGCAACACCTTTACTCAGAGCACAACCCTAAGTCTACATAAGGGTAATTTCTCTAGGTGTGGCCAATATCCCCTTTGACCACAAAGAGGTAAAAGGACAGATAAGTAAGCAGAGAATTAGGGACCTTAGAATCATTAGGTTTCAGAATGGTTTTCCTCAGGTCTTATTTCTCTACACAGAAAGAATTCACACAGCAGGAGCATGATTGCATGCCAGTATAAACCTTTATGAGTGAAAGTAAAACTCTTACTAGTACATTCTCACAGGCAAACATAGGCTTTCTCTGGAGAGCAGGGAGGACTGCATGGAAAGACTAGGAAAGGAGGAGTGGCAGAACTGAAAGAGGAAGAGAATGTGCTGTCTCAGGAAAGGGGAGAGACACGAGAAAGCGTGAACAGAGGTGGAACCAAATAAAGAGACTTCAGGCTGTGCCTCCACTTTTATACCTGCCCTCCCTGCCTCGTCTCCTCTCACATCCACTTGCATGATATGGTTTTGCGTATTTCTGGACTCTTAGTGGATGCATTCAGCCATGTATGTGATATATAGCCCTATAGTATTGCTGGCTCTTACTGTATATGCCCAAGTTTTTAGTGGGCATGCATAAGGGTGCATATGATGTGACTGGTCCTTTTCTGCAGCGATCAAAGCCTTGGGTCTTTTACTGTGTATGTCTGAGGCACACCATAGCCTCACAAGTTGTGCCTGGTTTATTTTTTAACGGTTCCTTTCATTTTTGGGCATGGCTAACTATTCTTTGCTGATGGTTTTTTTAGGGGACAACTCTATTTCCCTAAGCTTCTTGCCTACCAGAACAATTAAAAACAAGGGGAGCTTATCCTTGAACCCAGCTTCCCTATGCTGAGAATCTCCTAGATTCAGGGGACAATTGGTGTCAACAGATATGGAGATTTCAAAGGGAGCCCAGGTACAGAATTGCTAAAATGAGACAAGGGACTTTCTCCAGAGCTGATAGAAAGAGAAAGTTTTCCTCTAGAGAAAGCCTCTCGAATTTACCATTCCCGTCTTCAAACCAAAGGAATGAATTTGTTTGTTAAAATTGCAGCTTTATGAGATTTTTCTATAGCATAACTATATTGAAGAGACAGAATTACTGCCAGTAGTGGGATTATGCTTTAATGGGTACCTAAATTGTAGAAGTAGTTGAAGAGTTATAAGATACCTAACAGAGGTTTGAAGAATGATAAGATACCTAACAGCTGTAACAATATAGACTCCTTTGAACAGGATGTTCAAGGTGAAATGCGGTCATCAAAGGACATTCTTATGAAGATTCAAGAGGAGTAAGGCATGTTGTACCATGAGAAAATGATGCAGATGGTGAGAAGCAGCAGCAGATTAAGGGTGGCAGCAAAACCAGCATAAGACGGTGAGGAGACCAGCATAAGATGGTGAGGAGATCAATGCATAGAACTAGACAACTGAGTGTCTCTGGTCTCAGGTTTATCAATGGGGTGAGGGGTCTCAGGGTATTTGTCAGTAAAGCTAAAGAGATTTCTAACACTCGTTTAAGCAGGAAGAGTCCAGGTTGACTCAACAGCTGCTGGGTAAGAGGGTTCAAAGGCCTAGGAATAGGGAAGCTGAAACTGAAGAAGCACAGAGCATTTGAAGCAGACTCCCTCAGTCTTTAAGGGTGGAGATTTGATATCTTGGGTATCTGAGAATGACAAGATGGCCTATGGAGTTTTGGAAAGTGAGATCATAAACTTCCATAGTTAAAATGTCAGACCTTCATCAAGAGTGTAGGGCTACCATTCATTAGTATCCGGGGGATGGGGTGGAATACTCAACCCAAAGTCAACTGAGGATGCCTGCCAACGGGCAGAAGACTGAGACCTTGTTGTTACATTCAGCTGGATTGAAAGACTAGATCTATTCAAGTATAGGAAGCAGACTTGCTAGTCCATTGGGTTTGGGACACCCAATTTATGCCTAGACCTGAGAGGCCAGAATATGGTCAACACCCAGAGTCTGAATGGCAGGATCTGGCCAGAGGGCCCCAAAGAATACAGGGATATTTTCAAGTCTTGGAAGTTAATGGAAATTGTTCTGCAGGAGTTTGGACTTCCCTATATTTGTTATTCCTTCTAGTTTCTCCCATTTATAATAGGAAGGTCTACCTTGTGCCTGTTCCACTATTATACCTTGGAAGCAGCTAACATGCATTCTAGATTCACAAATGAAGAGGAATTTTGCCTCAGGATGGAATTTTGGACTTAGAATTGATTCAAGACTTGTGTGATTATATGATGTGGTGGAAGTGCTTTGCATGTGACAAGAGCATGGATTTGGGGGCCCCACATTTGGGGTACCAAAGTGTGAAAAGTCACAGTTTGAAACTCATATTCCCTAAATATGTATCATCTTGTGTGGGTGATGAATCTTAGTGTAATGATGTAGTTAATTAGTCCCATAAGGTGATATGATGAGATAATCATTTGTAAAAGGTTAGGACAGAATGTTGCACAGTTACTCAGTTCCCCATCCTGATATGATGGAAGGAGATCTTAGACTCTTAGAGCAGGACACTAGGACTTCCTAGATCCAGGCAAAGATTTTTGGTAAGGCATATAGCAGACACCAAGGAGTGACCTTCACAGCAACTGAAAGGAGACAAGAGTCTTTTCCCTGAGACAACAGAAGAAGCCTTCCTCTTAAGCTGATATCCTGAATTGGGTGTCTGGTCTCCTAAATTGCTGAAATGGAAAATAAATTTCCATTTGACAAAACAACACACTATAGCATTTTTGTTGCAGCAGCACTAGATAACTAAGATATCTTTTGGGGTTGAGCCCTGGTGGCATAGTGGTTGTGCACGGGACCACGGCCCACTGGGCTGACAGTTCAAATCCAGCAGCAGCTCTACAGGAGCAAGGTTGGGCCTCCAACTCCCGCCAGAGGGCAGTGATGTCCCCCTCCCCCCCAAAAAATAAATTAAAAAAAGGTATCTTTTGTTAAAAATTATAGCCTTAGAATCCCTACTGAGAATCTCTACTTTGTCATAGGGTTGCTGTAAGTTTCTATGAGGTAAAATTTGGAATGCAGCTACCTTGCCAACTGACTGGAAGAGATCCATATTTGTACTCATTCCAAATAAAAAAGGTGACCCAAGAGAAGAAGTAATTATAGAATAATGTCATTGATATCACATACAAGTAAAATTTTGAAGATCATTCAACAACAGTTGCAGCAGTTTGCCTACAGGGAAACTAGGTTCATGCAGCTTCAGAAGAAGAGGTGGAATAAAGGGTATCATTACTGCTGTATAGATCGATCTTGGTTGAAAGCAGGGAATACTAGAAAGATGTTTATTTGTGCTTTTGATTTTGCCAGGCATTCAACTCTGCATATCATAACAAACTATGGATAGCCTTGAGAAGAACAAAAATTTCAGGACACTTCTTGGTGCTATACATGGATCAAGAGACAATTGTGTGAACAGAATGAGTGAACACTTCATGGTTTAAAATCAAGAAATGTGAGTCATCATTCTTATTCCAACTGTACATTGAGCAAATAATCAGAGAAGTTGGGCTGTATGAAGAATGTGGCATCAGGATTAGAAGGGGGCTTATTATAAACCGGAGATATGTCGGTGACACAACTTTGTTTTCTGAAAGTGAAGAGGACGTGAAGCTTGTATGCAACTTGGATACAAATCAAAACCTTAAGGAGACACACTTGAGGTCAAAATAATCTGCAAACAGTTGTTTTGATATCAAGGAGTCACAAATGCTCTTTGATAAAGAAAATCTAGCCTGGAGTTTGCTTTGTTCTCTGTTCTTCGCTTTGTAGATTATATTTTTACTGCACCTGATTTTTTTAGATATGTTGTTCCAAGAATATTACTTATGAAATTAAAAAATTCTGAGTAAATGCAATCAGGCAAGTATTCCCAAATTTAAGTATGATTAAAAGATAGGACACCACAGAGTTTAACTCTAAATTCAAGTCCTTGTCAGTAGTCACAGTAACCTTGGTGCAATACAGCAAAAGTGGCTCTCAGCAAATCTTTTAACCCTTTGCTAGCAGTTAGTGTGGCAGTCATGTACTAGTGTGTCAATTTCATGATAGGGAGTGTAGGGGTGAAGTCTAGCCTGTCAACCGGGAGATAGCCATTGAGACCTCTGTGTGGGCACGACTTTTTCTGAAAATTCTGGGAAATCTCACAGTATTTCCCATTGAAAGTGAGAGACTATAGTTTCCGTCTCTTGGAGATGCTCTACTGACCAGACACAAGACTGATTCCCTGTGAGTCATCCTGGAGGAGAAGCCACATGGATCTACCCAAATGGAACCAGACCTTTGAAGGCAGAAAATCACATGGAGTCTCCTGCCAGTGCTGAGATGCTTCTACCACCACTGGATGCACAAGACTTTGCACCCACTGGCCTGTGATTGTCCTGGTGTCATTGCAGGTGTCCTGGTGTCCTGGTGTCCTCTTCATGATTCTGAAGAGGACTAATGGATTGATATCTGACACATGGGCTAATATTGCACTTAGGGACTTAGATTGAACTAGGTTGAGATGTTTTCTCAATGTTTCTTTCTTTTGTATAAACATCTTCCATAAATACATGTGTATGTTTATGAATTTGTTTCACTAGTATACCTGGACTAACACATTTAGTTAATGCAATTTTCATAGTTAGTGATTCTATAAATTAAGTGGGGTCAGTAAATTTCAGAAGGTCAAAGTAAGTTACAAATAATCAAAACACATGAAAGCTATTTACGCTCTTGCTCAGCTTGCCAAGCGGTATCTGCCTCTCATCTCCCTTTAGGAACTAATCCTCGAGGACCAGGATGGAACCAAATTTGGCAAATGACTATTACTCAAATTCCTTCTTTTGGCAGACTGAAATATGTTCATCATTCTATTAATACTTTTTCTCATTTTTCATGGGCTACCTCTGCTATTGCAGAACGTGCTGGTATTATTATTACTCATTTATTAGAAGCATTTGCTCTTATGGGAATTCCACATACTATTAAAACATACTGGTCCTGCTTAATGTTTCTAAAAAATGTGTGGCTTTATTCCATGTACAAGGAATTCCAGGGAATTCAACACTTGACTGGTTTTCCAGGAAATAGTACTGGTCAAGCTATTATTGAATGCCAAAATCAGACTTTGAAAGAGTTGCTTTTAAAACAAAAGGGGGGATATGGGCATAGTCATCCAAGAAGGGGAGTTTATACAGCTTGATATCTTTTAAATTTTCTAAATTTAAATGACAATAATTTCATGGCTGCTGAATTGCACTGGGAAAATAATGTTTTTAAAGATATAGAACAGCCTGTATGGTATAAGAGATTTGAATAAGACAAATGTCAACCAGCTATGGTGATAAAATGGGGAGAAGGGTATGCTTATATTTGTACAGTAGAAAAGAACTTGTTGGTTCCAGATAAGCAAACACAATTACATGATGACCCAGAAGAGACCTTGCCCTTAGAACAACTGAGTCAGCATTTTGCTGACATGAACCTTACCAAAAACGCTGTTTGAGCTCCCTTGATAAGGACTCAACATGCTGACTTGCTGACATGGGGACAGATTAAAAAGTTAAGCATGGAAGGAGAACAACTAGTGTGTTCCCATAGACAAGGGGTGACAACTTCTAATTTGCTGTTTAGCAGTGATGGCTATTTTGGGTACTCAAGTAAAAGCTGAGAATTATACTTATTGGACATGGGGAACATTGTTTAAAATTAAAATATCAGACCTGGCTGTCAATTATCAAAAATTCAAAAGATAAGAGCAAGCCAGAAAAATTTGTTAATTTTAAGTGTTTTAGGGTTTTTCAATTTAAATATAATAGGAAATTTTTCTGTATCTCTGCTACCACTTTGTCAATTACCAACTTATTTGCACTTGTCTGATTGGGTACATTGGAGCACTTGGAGAGGAGAGCAAGCCTAAGTATTAATTAAGAATTCCCATGGAGTTGTTATTGATTGGAGCCCCTCAAGTGCTGCTTGAGCCAAATCTAGTGCAGTAGATATTAAATGATGTTTTCATAGCCACACGATTGACACAAAAGCATCAGAGATTATTGTTTGGCATGGGGGAGTGTTTTCTCCTCTCAGCCCTCATATAATAGGGAAACCCCTCTAAAATCATTTATGGAAAATAGGCACTGCCTCTTCCCGATTAGAAGATGAATTGGCAACAGTACTATTCATGCAGGAAATTACACCTTGTCCTTCACAGTCAATGCAATCTGATATGTCCAAGCTTGTGTGCGTTTACCATATCTTTTAAAGAAGGGATCCATCAATTGGAATTACTCCTCGGGAGAAATTAGATGTAATAGTCATTCTTTTTTCCCCCTGGTTTTAATTCTTCTATTTCTTTTAATCATGATAGTGGATATTATATATATATATATATATATATGTATATATATATATGGAAAGAGAGAGAGAGAGGAATAAGGATGCCTACTCAACTGTCTCAGCAATGGCAAAGTTCTCCTACTTTAGCTTTAATTGAAAAATTGGCTAAACAATTTTTAAGAAGGTCAAAGAGATTTTTAGAAATTTTAATAACTGTAATTTTAGGAATCATAGCGATTACTGCACTGCTATTACTGCAGGATTAGCTTTACATCAGTCTGTGCTAACTGCTACTTTTGTAAAAGATTGGCATCAAAATTCTGAGGTTTTTGGTCCACTGAGCAACATATTGATCAGCAAATTCATGAACAGTTGGCTGACTTATCTCAAACAATTATTCTTTTTGGAAGATTAAATTAATAGTATTAAGCAACAAATTAAATTGCAATGTGATTGGAATAATATGCCCACATATGCTACTCCTATGATTTATAATGATACTCTGTTTCATTGGGATCATGTTAAAGGACATCTATGAAACTATCACAATCTATCACAAGATATTTTGTGATTACAATATCACATACAGATAAAAACAATTGAAACAGATTGATGGCACTCAAATGCTTGACAGTTTTTTTTTTGCAAAGTCTCTATCAACTTAACCCTATTCTCTCTCTTAAAATTATAATTGGTTCTTTTTAAGGGTTGCTTTTGCTCATAATTTGTCTTTGTTTTGGCTTTTATATAGTCTGTCTAATAATCGATGACAAACAAAAAACCAGAGACAGAAGAAAACCTGCCTTTGCATTATTATCTCATCATCTGGATGATGTAAAAAGGGGGAATGTAGCTAGAAATTGGACGCAAATCAAAACTTCAAGGAGACACACTCGAGGTCAAAATAATCTGCAAATAGGTGTCTTGATATCAAGGAGTCACAAATGCTCTTTGATAAAGAAAACCTAGCCTGGAGTGCTTTGGTCTCTGTTCTTTGCTTTGTAGATTATATTTTTACTGCACCTGGTTTTTTTAGATATGTTGTTCCAAGAATATTACTTATGAAATTAAAAAATTCTGAGTAAATGCAGCCAGGTAAGTATTCCCAAATTTAAGTATGACTAAAAGAAAGGACACAACTCAGTTCTGGGACTGCATGCCAGAGTGAGCTGCACTCCTCTGTCTAGATTCATTCTGTGTGCTTCTCATTCCTCTTTGCCATCTCATTTACAACAACAACATCTCATTCCTCTTTGCTGATTTGAATCAAAGACTGCAGCTTTCAGTGTGAATGACAACATTTTGTGAAGAAAACAAAAATTTTCACAGCTGAACCACCAGATAACATTGCAATAATTGTAGAAAAGATTGAAGTTATCAAGGATTTTGTCATGCTTGGATCTGGAATTATTGCTCGAGGAAACAACAATGAAGGCTCAAAAGACATCATGCATTGGGTAAATCTGCTGCACGAGGCCTCTTTAAAGTGTCGAAGAGCCGAGATGCTATTTTAAGGGCTACAGAGTACCTGACTCAAGCCATGGTATGTTCAATTGCTTCATATGCATGTGAAAGTTGCACACTGAATAAGGAAGACCAAAGAAGAATCATACATGTGAATTATGGTGCTGGTGAAGATTGTTGAGAGTACCATGGACTGGTACAGGAACAAAAAAAATCTGTCTTGGAAGAAGTGCAACCAGAATGCTCCTTAGAAACAAGGATGGTTAGAATTCATTTCAAGTGCTTAGTGCATGATAACGAGAGAGGCCAGTCACTGGAGAGGGACAATACTCTTGGTAAAATAGAGAAGCTACAAAAAAGTGGAAGACTCTTGGCATGACAAATTGACCTGCAGCAGTCGGCCTAAGCAGAACAATTGTGAGGATGGAACACATCTGGTGACGTTGGTGGTGTGAAGTTGGATACATTTGTGAACTTAATGCAAATTTTATTAAGGTATGAATAAATAGCTATGGTCAATGTTTCCATGATAAGCAATTGACTACATTCTTGGGTAGGTATGTCTTTTAATAGCATATAGATTTATAGCATATAATTAATTTATGAATAGACTGTATAGAGAGACTAACAAACAATAATTTTCTTTTTAGATTAAATATTTATTTTCCCACAGTAAATTATATTACTGATCACCATTTTACTTTTGACAATAGAGAATATACATTAAACATTTTAGTTATTAGTATACACAATGAAGTGAATTGATATTTAGATGCATGATTATAATTGCATTGGTAATAAAAAATTTTGAAAAATTAACAAAATGCTTTTATGGTTCAGCTTTAACATATTGCTGAGGAAATTCCGAGAAGAAAATGACTCCGTTTATTCATACTATTGCTTGAAGCCCACTGCCTAGAACTGTCACCTGTACAAAAAAGTTTCAGAAGGATACAAATTGTTTTACTAAAGGTGAAATTGTATGTTATGGTTATCAAGATGAACTTTATAAAATTATTTTAACCTTTCCAAGTGCAATACCCTATAAAAATTAGTTGCAATAACACTGGGCTAATATGACATTTTATTTCATTGTAGAAAGAAAAATCTTTGCTTATCTCACAGTAAGCACAGTTCTGATGGTGGCTTACTGATTTTATGTTCTATGGGGAATTGTGAATTTTACTCTTTTGAATTTCCTACATCCACCAAATTCAGCTCACTTTTTCTGTTCTCCTCAGAAGTCACTGTACTGCTATTTAGCATATCCTTCAGGGTTAAAAAAAGAAAATATTGATATTATGAATAGAACATACTATTAATGTCCCTATCAGGAAAGTGAGAATAGGGTAAATCCTGGGGGGAAAATGAAGGTAGAATGGGACACAGTTTATCATCTTACTGATTTTTAACTATATAGTTAGGTCAGTTCAGTGTGTATTCTACAATATAGAGGCGATATTTTCTTTTGGCTAAAACAAACAGAAATTTCTATGCCCCAATATTTGCCAAATTGGACTAACCTATTCTCTCTTTTTCTTCTTTCCCTTTTCCCCAAGCTTTTTATAAGAAAACAAACAACATTTTGCGACCAGGAATAGAGCAGTTGTCACACAGACCAGGAGAAACCCAATGACATCCAAGGAATGGTACTGGGCCCACGTGAGGTCGTGAGCAGCTGGACGAAGGTGCTTGGCTCCTTTGTGGCGCATGACAAACTCAATCCAGAAGACCGCTCGATCTAGGGGCTTAACAGGTTGATCGTGATGAATGGCTGATAATCTCATAGCGTTCTCTTTATAGCTGGAAGAAAATACATAGGCAAAAAAGGTGAGATGATTTTTTTCATTATTAAAGTTAAGAATGTGACTCATGTATGTATTACGTGTCGAATCATACAAACCAAAGCCCATATAATATTAAGGAAAATATTAATTATTGCTGTAATATTAGTATTGAATAGAAATTGATAGAGTATAAAGGGGAAGAGTGGAGAAAAATATGTTCTTAACAGAATGCATACAAAATTTTCCAATTGTAAAATTGTACTATAAATTGTGCAGTTATATATGCATAAAAATATACCGCTGTCTAAAAGTGCAATAAATATAATAAAAATGTCATGTATCACCTATGAATATGTAGCCTACCTTTTAAGAACAAGTTGACAGTATTTGAAGTACAGTTTCTAGGACATTCAAAGCCTAAAATGATGAATGTTCCAAAAATGTTAGAAATCTCTATAAAAGGTGCAGATGTGTGACCACTAATATTGGACTAGTGGATGATGCTGACACCTAGACACTGTTGCTAGTTGGCCTTGGAATTGTCTCTGACTGATGGCAACCTCACATAAAACAGAGCACCACATTTCCCAGTCCTAAACCCTCCTCATGTCGGAAGCCTGGGTGGTTACACATTGGTCTGCTAACAACATACTTAGCAGTTAGAGACCACTCCCTGTTGCACCAGCAGTTATAAAGATGAGTCAGTATAGTCCTCTACAAGAAGAGGTTTTCTTTTTAATATTCTTTGATAGCATCACAATTCAAATATTTTCATTCTTCTTCAGTCTTCCTTATTCAGCGCCCGACTTTCCATGCCTATGAGGTAACAGAAAACACCAGGTGTTTGGGAGAGGTGCACCATAATCCTTAAAATACATTATTGTTCACTGAGCCCCGGTGGCGTAGTGGTAGTGCTCGGGACTGAGGCCCACTGGGATGGAGGTTCAATTCCACCTCCACAGGAGCAAAGGCTGGACCTCCTACTCCCACCACCAGAGGACAGTGAGGCGCCCCCCCCCAATACATTATTGTTCTTCAACCTTGTTCAGATGGTTTGCCAAGTGCAATGTGTCCTTTGTTTTATTGACTGCTGCTTCCATGAGCACTGATTATGGGTCCAAGCAAGATAGAATCCTTGACAAGTTCAATGTTCTCTCTATCATGATTTTCTCTAAGAATCTGCACATCACAGGTTGTTAGTGAGCCTTCTTCCGATCCTGAGGCTGTATTGTTCTTCACATAGTCCAGCTTCTTGGATTATTTGCTCAGTATACAGATTAAATAAGAATAGTGAAAGAATACTACGCTACTGTGTCCATTCCATCATATTAAACCACATAGGATTCCTTTATTCTCTTCAAAGGAATGACTCTTGGTCCATAGATTCCATAGAAGCACACTCTGTGGGCTCCGGGTCTCCCATTTTTCTCAATGCCATCCATAGTTTGTTATAAATACCACTGACAAATGCTTTGTGTCATCAACAAAACACAGGTAAGCATCTTTACGGTCTTCTCATTTGATCATCATCATCCAAGCTCTTTCACCACACTCAAGTAGATTCCAACACACATGGACCCAATAGGACAAATTTAAACTACCTCTGCGGGGTTTTGGGACTGTAGCTTTTTACAGCCATAAAAAGCCTCCCCCTTCTACTATATGGAACACTGGTGGTAGAGTGCCATCTGCACCACTTTGGACTGTGATCTGCATGGTCAGGTATTTAAACCACGTGCAGCTCCATGGGAGACAAACTGGGTTTTCCACTCCCATCAACAGTTACAGTCTCAGAAACCCACGGAGGGTCGTGATGAGTCACAATGGACTCGACGGCAGTGAGTTCTTTCTCCCTTCTCTCAGCTTTCATTGGGTTGCTGAAAAGAAATCTCCTGAATAAAACACTGACTGCTTTTGCCGAATCCTATCCGTAGATCTCGTCATTATCACCGCGGCCACATTTTATGACTATTGTTCATTCTTTGTAGTGACACCTGCCCCCATCCCCCAATTCAGATTCTACTGCGCCTCTAATCAAATTCAGACTGCAGCCATTCTAAAAATCTTAAATTGCATTTTTTGCCATGGCATGTACCTTTGACTACTGGTATTAATGGGTCTTCTCTGTAGGTGTCTGGCTAGTAACATAATTTACAGCAACGTGTTGCCAGATAGATGACAAAATGTTCTTTTAGACAATGAATGTAATGTGTTTTTCTTCAGTGTCCCATTCCCAGTATAATACGCTATACAAGTACATGATCCAAAATGATCAATATTAGTTCATTTCCACTCACTGTTATCTAGAAGGGTGATTTGCAAGCATTCTATTTCTCATGTGATGATTTCCTATTTTCCTTGATTCATTACTCCAATAATTCATATTTCCTGGAATTACTTTTCCAGGATCTAAAATTTTTGGCATTTTGGTAATTTTCATTTTTCACACTTTAATTTCTGGTTCAAGTACATTTTTAGGGCTGAGCCTCGGTGGCATAGTGGTGTGCACGGGACTGCGGCCCACTGGGATGGAGGTTCAATTCCAGCTCCACAGAAGCAAAGGCTGGGCCTCCTACTCCCACCACCAGAGGGCAGCGATGCCCAAAAAACAAAAAAACAAAACAAAACAAAACAAAATCAAGTACATTTTTATATGCGATGTGAAGATTGAATGAAGACATGTCTATTTTAAGAGATAAAATATACAAATGCAAATATTTTGTGAACAATTTTTAAGATAAAAGTGAACATTTTATAACTTTGAGTAAAAAATTTATCTCCATCTCATTCATTTCTCTGTTTTAATGTTTAATAAAAAGAACAGAATTATCAGCAACTAATTCTCCCCCCCAAAACAACAACAATGACAACACACCCCTCTAAGCCAAAACGACTTACTTCTGTAGAGTCTATAGTGAGCCATAGTGATCCAATAGGACAGAATAAAACTTCTTCATAGGCTTCCAAGCTGGTGAATTTTTAGGGAAGCAAAGCGCCTCCTCTTTCTCAGTTGAGTGTATTCAAAAACATTGAACGTTTGGTTAACACCTAGCCCACTGCTCTACCCGAGTTTCTTTACAATCCAGAGTCTAGAAATAGCCCAATAAATACAAGACTAAGGTCAACATTTACCAAAAAGCACTGAAGCAAAGCTAGATGTGACTCTTGCTGTTGTTGTTGTTGTTTTGGGGGCATCACTGCCCTCCGGTGGTGGGAGTAGGAGGCCCAGCCCTGCAGCTGGATTTGAACCTCCGTCCCAGTGGGCCGCAGTCCCGCGCACAACCACGACGCCATCGGGGCTCAGCCCCGCTAGATGTGACTCTTAAACCCTTATCCAGTTATCCAGTTCTTAAGTTTATGATTTATATTCTGTCCCAAGGGTCAGCTAAAGAGAGGAAGACCCTTGAGGAGATCAACTGATATACTGACTCTAACAATGCGCAAAACAAAAACCAACCAAACTCAGGGCCATAGAGCATAGAATAATGGGTTTTTGA
This sequence comes from Nesogale talazaci, assembly GCA_004026705.1. Lineage (NCBI taxonomy): Eukaryota > Metazoa > Chordata > Mammalia > Afrosoricida > Tenrecidae > Nesogale > Nesogale talazaci. The sequence continues at coordinate 50,951 of PVJH01011557.1, read as the reverse complement.
GTCTCTAAATCTTTGCAGGAGTAGAAAACTCCTGCACCCCACTGGCTGGCTGGTGGTTTGGAACTTCTAGTCTTGTGGTTAGCAGATCAACACACAATCTACTATATGAGTTGGGTTCTCAGTGAGCAAACAGAGCGACCATTACGATAATGGGGAAGGATTAGGCAGCATTTTGTTTTGTTGTACATAAGGTTGCAAAAAGTTAAAGCAGAACCAATGGTATTTTAAATGGACATAGCATTCTGATAATTATTATTTATAAATGAGTATTAATAACCCAATCGAATGATATGTGTATAAGAAAGAAAAATGTTGGGGATGAGCCCCAGTGGCGTAGTGGTTGAGTGCGGAACTGTGGTCCACGGGTTTGGCAGTTCAAATCCAGCAGCAGCTCTCCAGGAGCAAGGCTGGGTAGCTCCCATGACCACCAGAGAGCAGTGATGCCCCCCTCCCCCCACAAAAAAGAAGGGAAAATGAGCAAGGCAGCTAGGCGGGCCCTTTAGGATAGATACTAGTCAAATATAAAGTGTCTGCCCCATGAATATACATTTAGGGGAGGGCTGTCTAGAAAACCCCTCAAAAAGGGAAATTTTACAGAGGTTTTATACAGCTAACAGAAATAACTAAACACATTACAGTTTAATTCCTTCTAATTTATGACAGTACCCTGTGCTATAGAGTAGAACTGCTTTGTGGACTCTTCTTTGGCTGAAATCTTCACAAAAGTGTATTATCAGGTCTTTCTCTTGTAGTGCTTCCTGAGAGGTTGAAAGAGTAGCACCCAGCCTCAGACTGCTTATAAAACCTGGGGACCTTTATAAAGCCTAGTTTCACTAAAATGAGTGGCATCTATTTCCATCGAAATTCACCTTTGACCTTATCAGTGAATGAACTTTTCACATTTAGACTCTGAATTATTTGAGTCTGAAATAATTTTAAGAACAATTAAACTGCATAAGTTAAGAGATGAAGAATATTGACAGCCTTAATATACACAGTTCATCAATGAAAAATTTGAAGTTGTGAATTCAGCGACTAAAGATATAAAAACTCTTTAAAAGCAGCAGATAAAAAAATGAGGATTGGTAAGTTATTGAAGTAAATTCCATTATGAAAACTTCATGAAGAGTTTAAAAATAATAGGCAGCACTCAGGATGAAAAACTTAATTATGAATTTGAAGATATATTCAAGGCAATCAGTGTTTAAGAACCATTGATCTCTAAGGGGACAACAAAGTCAATTAACCTAACATAATTCAAAAATTCTTCTTTGGTAAGTCGCGATCAGGATCTTAAAACCTTTTTGAGTAGACAACTAAGGTGCAACTTATGGTCTCTCACTTTCCAGGGACAAGAAGAGCGATAAAAATCAAAAGACACATAAAAGCAATGAGACCAATGGAATGATGGACCATGCAAAAGGATCAAAACCTGCAGAATAAAAAAAAAACTAGATGATGCCTGATCATCACTAGTGATTTCTCTGAAAGGGATCACAT